>JADBJO010010041.1:0-76839 GCA_016801955.1 Conus betulinus
GTACGATAGGTTCCACATCATATTCCCATTCAGACACGTTTTCCCATACAAATAATCACAACATGGCACTCACCCATAAAGTTGTATTAATCAGGATATAGCCAGCAATAGAAAAATGTATAGTATACTTCTATTATGTTGCTGTACTGATGCTGGTTTCAGCCCCATTCTAAAATAAAAACTTAAGCTGACTTTGGTCTGAATTCAACATTCATGACAGTTTTGATGTTATGTTGTACCCACTTAAAAAAAAGAAAGAAAAAAGCACACACACACACACACACACACACACACACACACACACACACACACACACACTTTTTAAAAATTTGTACGCAAATACTACTGCTATGTGTGCAATTATGTAAGTTCATGTAAACATAAATCAGATCGTTTCATGTATTATTTTGTATTCTCTTTTCAAAGGGAAAGTAGTGCAAGGTGAATGGACAAGGGGCGATGTGATCCATCCCAATTTACAAAATAGCACTTGCAGCACTTAAGACTAAGTATTTGTAACAGATTAATTCAGTTTTGTTTCACTTTCACTATCAGTACCACATTAGCTACACCATCAACCTGATTAAAAACTCTCGTGTGTGTGTGTGTGTGTGTGTGTGTGTGTGTGTGTGTGTGTGTGTGTGTATGTCTATGTGTGTGCATGAGTGAGCGAGTGTGTGCATGTGTGTGTGTGTGTGTGTGTGTGTGTGTGTGTGTGTGTGTGTTCACACATGCATGTACTTGAATGTATTTTTGTACCTCTAATCTCCACTTTGTATGTGTGTGTGTTTTGTGTGTGTGTGTGCGTGCGCGCATGTTAGCGAGTATTAGTGTGTGTATGTGTGTGTGTGTGTGTGTGTGTGTGTGTGTGTGTGTGTGTGTGCGTGTGTGTGTGTGTGTGTGCGCTGATCGCTGGAGCTGTAACAGTGTACAATGTGAGAGAGACTAACAGACAGACTGATAGAGACCAAAATTTTGGCAATAGCTTGAGATACTGACGGAAAGAAGCTCAACAATTAATTCTGAAAGCTTCTTTCCGTCACAATCTAATTTATTTTCTTACGGGGTAAATGTGGATACTGTTGCTCTTCACTTTTCCCTTTGAGAAAAATGCCAGCAATGCCACTAATGTTTTTTCACATAACAAACTATGTGGCCGCTTCGGGATACACAAAATTGAGAAAAATATCGCTCCATGTTCTGTTGCTTCACAGCTAACTTCGCTAAAATATTGTTTCTAGACATACGTAATGGGTCGAGGATTCACAGCTGTCTGTCTGTATAAGGCACAGAACGACGAAGCATGATAAGTAAATAGCAACACGAACCTTTCATGTGTGTTGTTGAATCTGCTAGTACACGATTGTCTTTGTGTATGTTCCGGTGTAAAGATGCCTGTGACCAACGCACTTCCGGCTAAAGCTTTTAGGCCACACGCCACGATTAGAAACATTCGCTAAAATCTGTTGGAAGCGCACGCGAGTGATGATGGTACGATAGGTGAGCACGCAGCCCAAAGGCGGATGTGCTGATCCGGCCGCTCTGTAGGCATGCAACGGCAGAGGTTAGGATAAGTGTCCCCTACCAGCAGGCTTGACGCTTCTAGTCGAGATGTCTCTCTTTAAACACTTGACCCTTGTGGACAGCACAACAGTCAATGGCAAAGACCTCCTATCCAATATGAAGAATACCACAGGCTCCTAGGGATGCGTTCATGCAGTCTTTGAAGCAATTGAATGGCCAACAAGTGTCTAGTTTCTCCAAACCTTGCCTGCTCAAAGAAGATCAGCTTTGAAACCCACACGTTGCCCATAAGGACCACGTGACCAATCCATCTGAGCAAAGCCTTCGTGAAATACATACCGAAGCCATATCTCTATACATATCAATGCCAAATTGACTCTCACAGTTTTTAGTAGTCTTTATAGAAAGGAACCAATAATTTTTTTTCTTCTTCGCCGACCTGCTCCAAAGTGACAGAACAATCAACTGGTTGATTGCGGACGCTTTCCTGGAAGAAGAAGAAACAATTTTGTGCCTCCATTTGCAATTTAAAGGTACAAACTTTCAGCGCGCAAGCATGGTCCAAAGTCAGTAGTAATTAATTCGTGTTGAGATACACGCATTAAATCTCAGTCACACCTCTCGTCTCCCCACCCCCACTCCAATATCAATGGAGCCTGCACTTCCCCTGGGCCCCTCCCCCGCCCTCTCTCTCATTATTAGTTCATTCTGAGAATACCTGAGCGAGCAGGCCACCGTTGTAATGGAGGAGATAAGGGGTGGGAAGACGGTAGGGCTATTATGGACCCCTCCAGCCCCTTCTACCTCCTCCGCTCTTCTCTCTCTCCCCTCCCCTCTGCCTCTCTCCATTCTCCAGCCTCTCTCCATTCATGCTGCTTGGACGCACCATGTCACGTATTAGAGGGTGAAGAACACAACTTGCAGCTCTACTCTGCATAAATGGCCGAGGATTAAAGGGATGGAAACAGGGAAGACCGGGCGCGTGGGGGGGGGGGGGGGGGGGGGGTACACACATCTGCAAAAGGTCTGTTGTGTTGATAGAGAGGTGCATGTGTTTACCGATGTGTTTTCTTTCTTCTTCAACTGAACCATTGTTCCTTCTAGACTCTGTCTCTCTCTCTCTGCGTGCACACGCGTGTGTGCATGTCAGCTTAAGATGAGGCCAGTGATGCCTTGGTAAGCATGCAACACTGCTGCCACTGAGAATTATACCACAAAATAAAAGATATGCATACTTTAAAGTAGGTGATCTGTTCCTGCTCTCCATGGCACTCACTCTCCCTCCACAAGAGGGGGAAGGGGAAGGTGGAAAATGGAAATTGTGGTAGGAAGGAAGAACAAACAAGTGGTTAGAGAAGAAAATTCCTCTACCCCACTCTGCAGTTCTACTCATCAATGAATTTAGTAGCCGCTATTGCTTTAGTTTGTGTTTTGTTACAGTAGGGGTGGCAGAGATGTTGTTGCTGCTGATTCCACTGCCCCAAACTGCCGTATGAACTGTTTTTTTTTTTGCAGATGGGTGTCTGGGTGATGATGGTGTCTTGCCTTGTCACTCTTATTTTGAGTGCCATGTGAGGCCAACTCAAGAATAAGGCAGGACACTAGTCGTCAAACCATTGCAAAGATCTATGAGCACTCTGTGCCTGTGAGGGACATTCCAACCACTCCCTTCCCCAAAGGGAGGGCCCTGCAGGTCATGCCAGTCTCAAATTAGAGAACGGGAGCACCTCATCATAGTCGAATTGCACAGCCACAAGAGCCATCTTCTGGCAATACAGGCTGCTGATCCAGAGAAGTTAGGCGGTGTCACCCATGTCTATCCGTCTCCTAGGCAACGTTTGCTGGTAATGCAACCTCCCTGCAGATATGGACGACAACGATGACAACAGATCAGTCTGTTGATGGTTGATTTAAATGCCCTCACAGCATGAGAATGCATGCTATTACTAAAGACAGGCGAGGCCGTCTGATGCACTGTTAGTTCTTACAGTTCATTCAAACCCTGGTGCTTAATACCCACAATCTTACTGCTCACATTCAGCATCCTGTTCATCATAGTTTGATTTTCCACACGGAGGCCAAGCACTCGTAGCAACATACAATACCTTGTCTAGCACAATCGTACTTTTTTTTCTCACTTCGACTTCCGTACCAGCAGATCAAAGAGAAAGTTACAACAGGTTTATTCAAACATTTGCAAGAGTTATGTAAAATGCTGAAATTAGTTCATACCTGGTGTTTATGAATTTCTGCAAACGATAAACACAGGTTGCAGGTTCGATCCCACAGGTGACAAACATAAAAAACCAGGCATTTCGGATGCTCGTCTGAAAGTGTTGTTAAAGATGATGTCAGTGTACTGTAATATACCCCCCCCACCCACCCCTTCCTTTGATCCTCTTTCACACATTCTTCTTCTCCTCCCGCAGGTCATATACACACACACACGCACACACACGCACACATGCAACGCATACAGTGGCACACACTGATAGGTGCCCAAGGTCCGACCAGCATGTTGGGCTAGTGCGCAGTCAGACATCTGCCAAGTTGTAGTCATGAGACCTGAAGAATTCCTCATCTTAAGTCATTATTCGCATATCCATCAGCTTTAAATTGTGCACAGTGTTGTCTCGAAACTTAGCAGATGTGATGTAGCATCTGTGGACTGGTCCGAATGCAGCGACACCTCAATGAAACTGAAAACTTCCTCTCTCCTCCCTTGCCAGGAATGGTTCTCCCTGTCTACCACCATACTGATCAAACTTGGCGAGTGCAGATGTTAATTTCCACATGAATGCAATCAATGGAAACTAAACGTTGCCAGGGAAAGCTTCCTTGCTGATGTAGGTTCTTTATGCAGTAGGTTTGTGCTGCATCACAATGTCATTTTATCGTCTCATCTGGTTTCTGGAGGGCGAGTGACAAGAGGGCGGCTTAGGAGTAAAAGTGGTGGGATGAGAAGGGTGCGAGATGTTGGATGAAAGGGTTGTAAAATGGTGAGTGAAAAGTGAAGAGTGGTGCATGAAAGTGGTAAAGGACGTCGAGTGAAGAAGGGGGTGTAGGATTATGGGTGAAATGGGCATAGGCGTGTGGTCATGTTCTATGAACTGAAAATGAAATCCATCCATGCAAAGTTGTTTTATGCCAAACTCAAATCTTTTCCCACAAAGTATCTGTGTGTGCATCATCTGTCATATGTTCATTTTTTGTGTATGTGTGTGTGTGTGTGTGTTTTCAGCAAGCTTTCATGTGAATAACTAGGACCAGTTATACCATCTGTTCTTGAAGATATCCTATTCTCAGGCTCAGACAGTGTGTTAGTACACGTTTGAAGACCCTTCCCCTGCCACTGTTGTGTTATTTCATTGTACCAGCATCAAAAGAGTTATTACATCATCTTGCACAGTTTTGATTTGTTTTGCTGCCATCTTCCACTCTGAATGAAAAATTCAATATTGCCTTACATTGTGTTCTCTCAATAAGTCTCTAACTTGCTGAGTCAGCACATGCCTTCAGATACTTCAGAATTAAAATCTTCCTAGACCTCTCTCTCTCTCTCTCTCTTTAAGACACACACATACTTGAGCTAATGCAGAAACAGAAAGAAACTGAGATAAGAAGCAGATACAGCAATATCAGAAGATGCACAAATTCATATCATAAACATTTTAATAAATCTTTGAATAATGTGATTATTCTGACACTAACAGATCAAACTGAAGTCTACAAAATTATAAACTGGAACAATATTTTGATTGTAGATGGAACACAGACAGATCATTCCACTGCAAACAGCTGATTATGTGCAGTGATGATTAATCTCCAAGGCAATTTGTTCTCATCTTTTGTTACATGTAGTGATGTACTCTGAACACTTGTCTACTTTGACAGTGCCTTCATTTTTCATTCTTCAACATCCAGTGAGTATTTTTTTTTTAATTAATAATCATTCCTTCCCACATAACCATCTAGCATGAGCTACTATGCTTGTCATAAAAAAAAATGGTGGTTCTAGTTATGTCAATACTGTTTTATAAAATATGGCCAGTATTACAGAATCCTGTGTAACCCAACTTTGTCAAAGTTGTAAATGTCAATACTGTTTTATAAAATATGGTCAGTTTCACAGAATCCTGTGATACCCAACTTTAACTTTACATGAAATGAAGCCAACTTTTTTCTAGTTTGCCTTCTCATGTTCTTCCAAATTCCACTTCAAAAAAAAAAAAAAAAAAATTAGATATGAAAAAAAAGTTCAGCATGCAATGGTTCTATTATCTTTTCATAGATGGGGGAAAAAGTAATATCTATGATTAGAAGCCTTTTTCATGCCTTTGTTTAAATTTCTTTCATACCCTATTGAACAGAAGAGCAAGTGTTAGTTCTAAAAACATGCAAACTTTAATCTGCTCTGAACTTGGCAAGTCATTGCATGGTAAAGAGACCGAAAGACCCACCCACTTCACAACTGACAAGTACAGTGGTATGTTTACATCAACAACATGGGCAGACACTATGGCAGCAAGATTTCTTTATCAACATCCACTCACAATAGACATGAACAACACATCTCAGTGACTGATCCTGAATGGCCACAAAATGAATTACAAGTATCTTTCAGAAAAATCTTCACGTATTCTATGACACTGTCCATAACACTGATCCATACTTACAGTTTGTGTTGTTTCCCTAGCACATGCTTTTCTTGATTCACAGACAAAAAAAAGTTGATATTTTAGCCTGCTTTCAACTGCTTAAGCTTTAGATACACTCCTATGTATTGTGCATATCCTCAAAGCCTTGCCTATTCATCTTCTCTGCTGGTACCCTTTCCAAATTATAATGTCCACTGACTTTGCGATGCATGAGTATCTGTTCTGTTAAGGCATTGTCCACATAAGTGAGATTCCACATACTGGTCTAGTATAGACACAGGACTGCTGCAGGTAAAAATCAACTTTAAACCAACAAGATGAAGAATAATTAAGCAAGTATGACTCATGAATAATGAAAGCAATGATCTTTCAAACAATGAGATAACTGAATGAATTACTAAATCATTCAGCACAAAATAAATTTGACTTCAAATGGAAAATGAACAGAAATATTTCTATAAAAAAATGCCCTTTTCTTAATCGATAGCCTCCACATAAAAAAAAAAAGAAAAAGCAAAAAAGGTTTGAACGCCATCTCAAAATAAACCTAAACAATAAACAATTCATTTGAAAAGTCTGGATACAAATCTTAAACACTGTTGCTCAATCTCTGAAAAACATATTCAGTACGTCTATATCCACTGCTCAGTAAACTGAATGTCTAGCATTACAATGATTTGTTTGGAATATGTGTCTGTCTACTTGAGAAAGCCATTCAAACACACACACACACACACACACACACACACACACACACACACACACACACACACACACACAAATACAAATCAGCTTTCATTTCATATTACAAAAAAAAAAAAAAAAAAAAATCATCTGCACCCCAAACCATTCCAGTCATCCTGAATACAGTTTTCAATCTAAGTCCAAAATAACCTAACCTGTCTACAGGTGTCAATGAGATCAGGTCATGATAAAATAAAACAACAATAATGAGAGAGTGTGACAACATATGAACACTGGATGAACAGAGAAGATCATGAAGTCGATGTTAGACCACTCTGCGGACTTCAAAGAAGCGCTTGAGATAGTAGACTTGGCCCAAGGACATGGCCACCAGCACCAGAGCTTCAAAGAAGGCCCACAGCACAACCCTGGAGTTGGTGTTGTCGTTGACTGAAACACACCATAGGTCAACTTCTACAGGGAAAAGTCACACACCACAGGTCCACACAGGTCACACTCAGTTTGTCAACTTCTACAGGGGAAAGTCAAACACAAAAGTCAGGAAAATTATTACTATCACTACTTGTATATTGCTTGTTTCTTGTTCTTAAAGAATTAATCTACACAGTGATGCGAGGAATCACATTCACAATGCCTGGGAAATGACAAGAGAGCATAGATCATAAATTACTAATCTCCATGGTAAATGACAACTCTCCATTTAATGACAAATGACATCAACTGATGAACATTTAAACATATGCGCATGCACACAAGGTTCTAGCACAAACACATATCCATACGTGCATGCATGCCCTCACGCACATGCCTGAACCCACTGACTGGCCATTTATCCACCGACACATTACATCTCTGTTTTAGTCTCTATCTCCCATCATGTAATCCCTGTTCTTCTGATGATCAATTTCTCCAAATTCTGTTGTTGAAAAACAAAATCCTTGGCCAACGCCACATCACTGTGAGAGTCCTACAGTCTGTGGAAAACACTTGCGGGCCCCATATATTCAACACCCCCACTTCTGCAGCCTCATCTTTTTGATCCTTTCTTAGGGCCTAGCTGTTTAGGAAGTCTTTTTCTTTATAACATAAATTTCAGAAGTACCTTTCATCTACACTGTAAATACACTTTGTGTGTGTATATGCATGTGTGTTTGTTGAGAGAGTGGGACTGGGGTGAACTGTGTGTGTGTGTGTGTGTGTGTGTGTGTGTGTGTGTGTGTGTGTGAGAGAGAGAGAGAGAGAGAGAGAGAGAGAGAGATTGTACATAAAAGAACAGAGGGAGCGTTTGTTCATGAGTGTGTGTGTGTGTGTGTGTGTGTGTGTGTGTGTGTGTGTGTGTATTTGGACTCCTAAGATCTGCAAACAGTGGCTGTCCTTCTTTCAGAGAACTGAGGAGGGGTAGTGAGGATGGGGGAGGGAATGGGCAGGGCAGGGGTGGTGAAGTGTAGGAGGTACGCATGGAGATTGTTCTAAATAATGTGATTTCCTTTTTTCAATCTCTATGTTCTTTTTCACTTGTTTTATGCCTGTAAAGAGTTTTGAGCTCAGCTGGAGAAAAAGCACTCAATCCATTTTCTTTGTAGTTATTTCTGTAAACATACACGCGCACACACGCATGAACGCATGCATGCACGCCCGCTCATGCACACACACACACACACACACACACACACACGCACACACACACACACCATATTCAAGTGATTTTACCACATAACCAAGATGTGGTATGGGTTCATATACTGGCACTGTTCTCAGTCATAAGATGCAAGTTAGTTGTTGTTACAATCTCCATTGCAGACATTCAATGGACTATGAGGAACTGCTCAAAAGAACCTTTCGTTGCTCCATTTATCCTATTGTATGGTTATTTTCACACTATGTCTGTGGTCTGTTAGCACAAATATAGAAACCAAAGTGATATGGATCCAAGCGGTGTGAGTGACAAGGCATTTGACTGTAGAATGACAAAGAAGTGGAAGTGATGCTGCACTGTCTGCTAGAGACAGTATATGCTGACAGAGGCATCAATTACTGAGTTAGCCACGAAAATGGCCAAGCAGAGCTGACTAACTGCCACAACCAGCAAGAATTTGACATGGTAGAGTATATGATGCTAAGCTTAAATTTTGATTTCAAAACATGTCTGCACTTGCATATGCATGAAAAATGGGAGTTAAAATCAGTATGAAGCCTGTACATGTGTTGACCTTGGCAAGGAAAAATCCTGCACTACATTTCACTCACAAAGTTTTCCCTGGGGTTGAACGTATCACCTTCAGACTGAAAAATTAATGCTCTGACCACTTGTCCCTCATACCCATACACAGCATGCTAACAGTGTGTGCGCTCACTTGCTCTGTGGACACGCTCTCTGACTTCCATGTACTCCTGTTCATGTTTGGCTCCAGTCAGAGCTGTAGACAACTGGTTCACCATCTCCTCCAGTTTGTGTGGGACCCTGACACAACCAAGACACACACATGATGTTACTGACAAACTTTGATACATACTATATATCATCTTTTCCAGTTTGTTGTGGACCTGAAATGACCATAACTAACAAATCAGGTCCTGAACAAAACTATGATGTGCACACTATGCACCATCTTTTTCCATTTGTTGTGGGATCTGAAACAACCATAACACGTAAATGATGTCCTGAACAAAACTTTAATGTACACATTATATATCATCTTTTCCAGTTTGCTGTGGGACCTGAAATAACCATAACACAAATGATGTCCTGAACAAAGCTTTCATGTACACATTATACATCATCCTTTCCAGTTTACTGTAGGACCAATACCTCCTTGACAAAACTTTGATTTATACATTATACATCATCTTTTATGGTTTGTTGTCAGACCCTGAAACAACCACAACACACAAATGATGTCCTGGACAAAGCTTTAATGTACACATTGCACATCATCCTTTTTAGGTTGTTGTCAGACCCTGACTGAAACAACCACATCACATAGACAACATCCTGAACAGACCTTTAATACATATTACGTAAATAATCTTTTCCAACATATCTACAACATGTATATAATAGTAAATACCCTGAACAATATTTTGATATAATCACATATCCTCTGTTTTGGTTTGCCGAGGGGCTCCAACACATCTACAAAACACAAGTACTGTGATGTAATAAACTATGATGCTGTTACGAATTAAAAACATATAAAATCACTGTCTCTCCTGGTTCATCGTCACATGGCCCTGACACACCCACAATGAGGTCATTTATACTTAAAAGTCTTGACAAGTGTGATACAGATCTCTTCCAATCTGCTTTAATAGTCTGACACACCCTGAATACTTAATAACATCATGATAAAAAATCTGATATTATTACCTACAGACTCTATCTTTTTTTGGGGGGGGGGGGGGGGGGGGGGTTTGGGGGGGGGGGGGGGGGGGGGGGGGCTTGACATATACACAACAACAGACATCATGGAAAAAACTCTGATACCCATAAATCATATAGACAAAGTCTTTTTTTCCATATCAGTGGATATGGTCACCATTTTTTGCTAATTTAATGTGGGACTCTGATACACTCAAACAAAAACACCAGGAAAATTAGTGTGATACCACTGAAACTGACACCAGCTCATCTAGTTAGCAGCACTTGGAATCTTGACATATTCTATGACACACAAATGTTATGAAGAAGACAGACACTCAAGGATCATACAGATATCACCTTTTCCAGTAACTGTGTGACCATAACGTACACACCATGTGCACAATAGCATCATGAAGAAAAGAAAACTGATACATTTCATTTACACTGACACCATCTCTTCCAGTCTGTGCTGTACAGTGCAGGGTCTCATCATATAATAAGTCCAAACCTGTAACCTAAGGTGTCAAAATCAAACCAAATCAAATTTATCATCTCTGAAGAGAAAGCACATTGTGGTTGCACACCTACCATCATGCAATGATAATTTAGATTAACAACAACTAAAAAGAAAAAGAAAACAGTACATGCTAAGCAACATGTATCAAAATTACATAACTTACATTATAAGGAGCAGACTTGTAATATACTTGTAAAGTTGTATACAAGTACCACTTACAGTCACATTAAATAAATCTAGACAAACATTCACATGCTGGAATGCACAGAACTTCATGTCCATGGACACTGTACCCATGGACAGTGCCCCCCCCCCCCCCCCCCCCCCTTTATGCATAAAACCCAGAGCATACAGGGTGCATTTCAGGAGCCAGTGGAGGAAGGTGGTAGTTTGGCTTTGTATTAGAGCTTACCGACTCCCTACTACTTCAACTAGGGAATGTGACCAGTGGGGCTTGTGTCTATTCGTAACATGATGTAGTAAGTTACATAGCTGACAATAACAGAACATCCTTTTGATTTCATTCCACATTTTATTGGCCGTACCCAAAAATTTTTCATAAACACATATTTCAAGATCAAAACCTGGAAATTTCAAGCTTTTTCCAACAAATCTGAATTTTGGGAATGGACTTTTAAAAGAGAAATTCCAGAATTTTGGAGGGTTCGCAGCTATTTGAATGGCTTCTCTCACCCTACAATGTTTACCACTAACAACTGAAAATACTGTTACAATTTGACTCTAACACTACTGAAATACAGTTACAATTTGACTCTAACACTGCTGATAGTGGTCAGTTTGGCGGTTTGGGTCACAAATGATAAATTAATAATGTACAGCAGTAAGATAGGTATCTTCCTGCTACTTATAATTCTTGTAATTATTAAACTTGTTCATACAGAATGTGAAAATATCTGGCCAACTGTTTAGTGATGAACTCTGATTCAGTTTTGTGCTGATGTTCTAGATTCAGGTGGAAAAAAAAAACTTAAAAAAGCAAACGTTTCATATGATGATCTCCTTTGCATTACAAAAAGTCTGGGAGCTAGGCTAAAATACCTTGACCAACTAAAGAATTTGATTTAAGGATCACAGTCTCTCATAATGCTGATATTTAAAAGAACCACATGAAACCGATTGATACAAAGCCAACAGTGGCAAGTCATAATCAATACATGTGTTCTTTATCAACCAACAGTGGCAAGTCATAATCAATACATGTGTTTCTTTATCAACATTTTGGGAAAGCACATGCTTGGCTACTGACAGCTGAGTCTGAATATATGCATTCATAGTTGTGTTTCCTTTTACTGCTGCAAAGATGGTTCTTTACCTTTTCAAATCCTTTGACACTCACATTACAAAACTAGCATACATTTATCAAATCACTTGTAAAAAAATTTTTTAAAGGAAACATCTCAAAATAACTGTATTGAAGCCACAGTAAAACTAGAAAGAGATCACACACACACACACACACACACACACACACACACACACAACACACACACACACACACACACACACACACATTTTTTGTGGTCTTACATTCTTGGTACTGCTACTGGTTTGACATACCAATATTGAAGCATGTGAAATTCTACCAGAGGCTTCAATGATTTGTGCAAGTAAACTGGGAACATAAATGAAGCTCACATAGTGTTACTAGTAAGAGTACAAAACTGAAGTCTCACCATCGGCATCTGCGCCTTTCTCTGGTTCCTTGTCTGCAATGCGGTTGCTGGCGATGTCCATGGAGAATTTGACCACTTTGGGCGTCATGGTGGACATCTTGTTGCCGAAGCAGTATTTATATACGCCATCCATGTGGGCGGCAAAGGTATACTTTCCATTGGACTCCCTCTCCCCTTCATGGATCACTTTGTTGTCAGGGCCATAAATCTAGAAGCAAAACATCCATGAAGTATTATTAATCACAGTCATCAAATCTAACAGAGAACAGTAAGAAGTTTATATTTCATCATGAACTCAGCGCATCTACAGAGAACAGACACTTATGAAAGCTGAAAATTAAAATAAGTAAAACCTCCCTTCCATCTCTCTGATCCACATGCCTGGGTTAGTACTTTAACACATCAGACTGTTCCTCTCACATTCTCACTATTGCATGCCCATCTGTCTCATCCTCTCTCTCTTCTTCACCACTGGCACCCTCATCCTGTTGGGGTCTGTCTTTGGGCTGTTCCGTTTGTTTCCCACTACAAGCAGTTTTTTTTTTTAATCCCTTACAGTATTGCCAGATTTGGCCATGCTTGATGACCTCCCTCTCCATCCCCACTCTCTCTTCCTCCCTGGGTGAGGGTCTTTCCCAAATCTCTTGAAGTGGCAGAGAATGGCACCAGATGATACTTCCCTTTTCCATTTCTTCAAGTGGTGGTGTCATCAATAACAAACTATGTCTTCTTCTCAACAAAAATCACATACACACACACTGACACAGACACAAACAACACACACACACACACACACACACACATAAACACACATTCCCCACACACGTTGGACAGCACAGCCAATAAAAAGTTGGTAACCAAGGTCTGACCAATGTCTTGGACTATTGCATAGGTCAGGTGTCTGCTAAGTCACGTCCATGAGACCTTTGTCTGGTCTTCTTGCTTGGCTGATGTGGTTTAGAATACATGGTCTAGTCTGCACACAGTGGCACCTCTTTGAGGAAAATGAAACTGAAACGTAACTGACCCAATAAACACAGGCCTCATTTTTAACAATATGCGGCAGCTTCAAAGTACACTTGACTCCAGCACTTTGATTAGCTTCAGCATGGCAGCGATTCTGAAATTTCCTCTTACTTTCAATGTTTCATCTGTCTGATGGTAGACCCCACCCCCCCAGAAACTTTCATTTGTGCCTTTTTCCCTTTACTTCCTGACTGTTGATCAACTTTATCCTCCTCCAAAACCCCTTTAATTTGTGCTATTTTTTGTTCTGATTGGTGGCAGATTGTTTTCCTTCAGAAACTTTCCTTAGTGCTACTTTTCAGTTTTACCTAAACACTGTGGCCCTTTTTCTCATAAACTTCCATTTGCACTGCTTACGCAAGGCTAATTTACTTGGACTTATTATGGATTATTTTTAAAGAAGTGAAATGTGAAAATGAATGGTGTTTGAAACCCTGGAACAAACAGCTTTATCATGTTTTATGTCTTGTGCTTGTGTGTGTGCTCTGTGACCTGTCCTCTTGCTGTCATAGTGGCTACTATCTAGTCAGACCTTATCGGTTTGACAAGAGGGAGGGAGAGCGCAAGTCAGGAGTGAAGAAGATAGGGATGAGGGTGAGAGAGACAGAAATCTTCAAAAAGCAATTCAACACAGAATTCAATGAGTTCCTCTTCCAAGAAATTCTGGGCAAAGTGTGACACACCACCCAATACATTGCCCACTATGGACAAGAGAACACCCCTGTATAAAGGTTATGAGGAAATGGCTCAACAGTCTAAACCCTGAGAAAGCATTTGGGTTTGATAACATCAATTCATAGGTCTTGAAGGAACTGGCAAAACAACATCACTCCATCAACTGTTTCACATTTCAGTCCTCAGATAATATGGGGCCCCTACCACTGGACTGGATGGCTGTCAATTTATATCACTCCAACGTTTTAAAAAAAGATGGTGGAATATAAATGATCTCACCAATGACAGACCGTTATTACTGACAAATATATGCCACAAAGCACAGCGTCTTGATTAGGATCACCATGGATCACGTTTATAACCATGGCATACTGTGCAACAACCAATGTGGCACTAGGTCATGTGAGACCCAACTGACCACAAGTACATAATTTATAAGAAACTTGTAACCTCCATTTCAAATGTTCGAGGAACTGACATGGGTTGTAGCTCCCTTCAAGAGCAGAATGATGTCCATTAAGTACATTCATTTGTGTGACATCCATTATAGTGACATCCTGTTACAGTTGTATCTCATAACAGCGACAAACCCGGTTTCTCTTATGAACAGGCAGTCAGATTACTCACTTGCTCACTTATGAGATTATGTGAACATGTGTGTGAGTGAGAGTTTCTTATGCCAGTGTGTGTGCTTGTGTTATATATGTGTGTGTGTGTGTGTGTGTGTGTGTGTGTGTGTGTGTGTGTGTGTGTGTGTGTGTGTGTGTGTGTGTGAGTGTATGTGTCTGTGTGTGTGTCTGTGTGTGTGTGCGCGCACACATGCACACAAATGTCCGAGAAGAAATCTTGGGGTATCAGTGGATGAAAAAGGTTTTTGACCAATTGACTAGGTGCTGAGGAGAGAGATGAAGTGTATCTTACACATACTTCAAATACACATGTGCACTCACAACTCATGCACAATCAGCACACCCACCCTCCCACCCACACACACACACACACACACACACACACACACACACATACACACACACACACACACACACTGTGCTCATTTACTCACACACACAAACACAAACAGAAATGCTCTCTAAACAAGCACACAAATGTATACTGATACACATGATGTAGACATTCACAGCACACTCTCACCATGCACCTACACAATCAAGTTTGCATGGACAAGTTCTAACTCACACTCATCGCACGCACACATACAATTTTGTCTTTATAGTGGTACATCACTGATGTGGTATATTGCTAAAGTGGGAAGTCACTTCAGTCGATATAATTCTACTACACTCACTCCACTGAACATTGCCTGAATGGATGTCTGTTAAGCAGGATGACACTCTAAAGTGGCTCAGTCTCCAAGATCGCTGATGAGCAGCCTATCTGGCTATATAAGTACATTGTAAAGGATCAACATTAAACTTGTACAAAACATATCAAAAGCAAATTTCAAGAACCACCATCTCAGTTCCCACCAGCATTACATACTCAATAGTTGTTATGTTATCCCTGGTTTAGAATACAATATCAGCAGTTCTTCTTTTTTTTTCCCCTTTCTGTGACAATACAAATACAGAACAGTTATCCCAGGGCACTTATGTAGCCAACAAACTTTATCTAACAAATAAAATATCCATAAGACGTGCTACAAAGCTATTAAAAGAATGCAAAGATAAATCTTATGCAGAAAGATTACAATATTTGAATCTACATTCATTAAAAGGCAGAAGGATAAGAGGTGATCTCATACAGACGTACAAAATATTTAATGGATTTGATGATGTTTGTGTTGACTCACTCTTTTCTCTTCCACAACATAACATCACAAGAAATGCAGAAGGAAAGATATTTATTCAGCACTGTCGTACTAACAGAAGAAATTTTCCTTTTCACACAGAGTAGCCCCTTTATGGAATGAACTCCCTACTTACATAAAATTTGCAGAAGACACTAACAAGTTCAAGAATCTCTTGGATGTAATTCCAAAGTATAAGGAACTTTTCAACCATTTTGATGATTAAAATGCCATATTAGGCTTAGTGTAACAAAATGACAATTGCGCATTCAACACCTGTACTTTTAACAAAAAGTATTTGGCAAAGAGGGGACGTACATAGGCCGCGAGGCCTAGGCTTTTGAACCAGTCCCTATTACTACTACTACTACTACTACTACTACTACTACATAACACATCATAATTATATAGTCAATAATGAAAGTGTTTTTGACAGCAGCGAAGATAATGAAGATGGATAAATCCACGAGGAGGATGCTGTCTTTTTTCTTTTCTGTTTTTTTTCTTCTTTTTTTAAGGGTAGACTTCCCATTCCTATGACATGAAATCTGATTGTAGATTGTGGTCAAAATATGCATCATATGGAACTTCTGTGATCCAAGTTCCGGGTTTGAATTAGATGCATTGGCAGTTCTAACTCGAACTCGGAAACGTCAATGTGTATATCAACTAATTAGAATCAATCTCACTAAAACTTCATGAGCACTCACTTTGATATCAATATCCAGAAATCCACCTTCGGCAACTTCGAAGATCAAACCCATTTTCGTTCCAGACGACACTTTATCAAAGAAGCATTCCTCTGCATTTGCGTCCACGCTAATAAAATAGGCTACAGAGTATTGGACACATAAAAAAGATACCAAAACTGTCGTAGCACAAGGTATGTAAATCATGTTTGATCCTTCTTGTTTCTGAAATAAAGTCTGGCACGCAACGTTGATCTCTGCTTAAAACAGCATTTGTTGATAGGCAAGCGCGGTGATGCCACGTACCGGTAGTTTTAGAGCGCATGCGCAGGCCTGTGCAAGTCCACTTTACGATTTCCTGTCGATCAACAGTTGGCTGTACACCACTTAGATGAAAGCACAAAAGAGCAGAAAGGATAATAAGAATCCCTAATAACCAGAGGATGTCCCCCCCCCCCACCCCCACCCCGGCCCATGCGCATACAAAAGGCAATGGACGACAACAATAACAAAACAAAAAAAAAAGAATACATGATGTCAACGCACAAACATTAAACTTTGCTTCAATAAATGTTGGCGAAACCGCCAAGTGTAACGTGGACAAACGAGTCACAAGACTGTCTTGTGACTGTTTGTCCACGTCACTCTGGCGGTTCGCTAACATTTACTTAAGATTTTGTTTAGATTTCCGCCTGCAGTCGTCTCACTTTACAATTAAACTTTGCATTCGAATGTCCATCGGTTAGCAAAACACACAAATTCGCATGGCGAGCAAGTGTCACCCGGAAAGAAAGAAAAAAAAAAGTGTGGGTGGGGGAATAAGAGGATGGAAAAAAGAAAAACCTCACTAGCAAAATAGGAGGTTGGAGGCATATCACACACACACACACACAACACACACACACACACACTGATTCCAGAACATTTCCCTTCTGACAGGGGAAAAAAGAGATACATATTAAATGCTATTACTAACAGCAGTTGGAATAAATGGGTTCTGTATTTTGTATAAAAACCATCCGTTATAAGTTAAGCCTAATCTGAATTGAGCAAAATCGTCTGTCTGTGCCTGGGTAAAGTTTCATCTACACGTAAAAACTTTTCAGCTGCGACGTTCTTAACTAATTGTGATGCGTCGACCAATATGGCAATAGTATAAAAATGTCGACACTGTACAATTTGGTGATGTTTCCAACATCACATATCATATATGTGAACTTCTAAAGGAGAAATTAAGGATTGTAAATGGAAATGGAAGAAAGGGATATAAAGAAATAAGTTACTTAGAGTAAACAATGGGTAATCAAAATAAAGGAATATATTGAATCCCATGTTTCAAATGAAATCATTTGGAAACAAGAGACCACACAATAAAAGCAAAGTGGTCAACTCAAATGAAAATGAGTTTCGAAATGGCAGGCGAAGTCGTGAAAAGAAATGTTGAACTGAGCTACAGAGCCACCAAATGAATGTTTCAAGCTGAAGTAACGAGCCTCCACCTACCGGTCTTCTTAAGGCAGGACACTTACAACAACAACAACAAAAACAACAACAACAACAAAAGGAAATAAATGTATGGTGGAATAAACAGTGGTGCAGATGAACGAGTTCTCAGTCATTCTGAAAATGACTTAATGGGAATGGGGTCAGGGTGAGGGGTCAGGGTGAGGGGGAAGGGGATCATGAGAGACAGGATAAAGAAGACGACATTGAGACGTTGCTAAATTCTTCACTGACAGCAGTACGGGAATCATTCAGCTACACAATTTGAACAGAACTAACTGTTTGTGTCCAGGCAGAGACCACTTTTGTCTCCTGGATGAGAACTCTTCAGTGTCACGGTCTTCAGTGGCTGTGACAGTCCATCTATGGCATCTATACTAACTTGTGATGTTTCCAACACTTCATTATGCTTCAATGACATTTTAATAAAGAATTTCATAAAAACACCCAGAGCAGTTAAAAAAAAAGTACTGTTTCAAACAGATATCCGTTATTGTTATCAATCTTGGCGAAAAGGTTCGGAAATGGGAATTACTCATCGTTTGCACGTATTTTGCAACGTTTGACAGGAACCTAAAGCAAACCATTCTAAATTTGGAAGACAGGAAGTGTTTTCTTTTCATCGTGACGTCACGATTTATTCTATCACGTGTTTCCCAGCTTCCCGTCATTGATCGGCCAAGCATCATCTGACTCATTTGCAAGTTCTCCATGATCTGATATGGAAATAGTACGGTTGGGTCGTACAGATTTCAATGGATTGTCGACGCTATATTACTAGTTCTCAGATCATGGCATCCGAACTCAGTCAAGACGTTCCCGAGGTTTCAGTCACTGATGTTTACGATCAAGCCGCGGGAATAGCTCGCGAGTTTGACAAACTGATTCACAGCTACGGCAACGAATCCGTCACACAGTTGATGCCCAAAGTTATTCACGCATTGGAACAGCTGGAATGTCTAGCATCGCGGTATGAGAAAGACAATGAAGAAATTGCAAACCTGAGGTCGAGCGTAGAGAAACTGGAGGCAGAGAAAGCGGAAAAAGCACAAGAGAGGGCGAAATTCGAGCAGGTGGGTGTCTTTTTGTGGCAAAGTCCTATTTAATATTTTAGAGCCCCCATTTTCCTCCGCTCTGTCTCATATATCTTTACTTTCACCCCTATCCCCAGTGTTTGAAATGGAATGAATTTGTGTTGTGGTACGTCTTAAGTTAGAACTGTATTGGATCTTTATTTTCTTCGTTTGTCAGATTGTGATCATGGGAATGGCCAGGTGAAGGAGCACGTATGTTTTGACACTACCCACTCTCAGTCTCAAAGCCTTTCAGTTTAAATGGAAATAAAGATTAGCTTTGTTAATTCCATTGATCTGCGCAAGGAATGCTTTCAGAACATCAATACAATTGGTATGTATGGCACCCTACTGCATCAGCACATGATTCTTTGAAAATGTTCCAATTCAACGTCAAAGATAAACGGGAAAATCAAACTTTGGACTTGCGGTTTATAGTTATACACAGGTGTGTGCATGATTTATTTGAAATATGCATTAGTATTCAATAATTTCGGCACCACGCCAGATATTTGTTCATGTGAAATTTTGGCTGGTTTACCAAGGAAGAGCAGATTACCACGGCTTTTTCAAATTTGAGGCTCCCCACCCCCACCGCCACCCCCAGCTCCCCTCCAGCCTGCCTGCTTTGATTTGTTTTTGTTTTATCAAAGTGGATGTGTTTTATCAAAGTGGATGAGTATGATGTTTTACCGGAACCCCCCCAAACCCCTGGAAACCTCAGAAATACCGGAAAACCCCTACTAAACAAAGAATATTTAAAACAATCATTTTTGCATGTGTTGTGTTTACCTATATAGTGTGTGTGTGTGTGTGTGTGTGTGTGTGTGTGTGTGTGTGTGTGTGTGTGTGTGCATACATGTGTGCGCTTACCGCCGAAAGCCCCCGAAACCCCAGAAATACGGAAAACCCTATTAAACAAAGAATATAACAATGATTTTTGTGTGTGTTGTGTTTACCTATATAGTGTGTGCATGTGCGTGTGTGTATGTACATTTGCGCTATGTGTATGCGTGTGTGTGTGCGCGCGTGTGTCGGCATGGACGTGCACATGCACACATGTGTATGTGTGTGGGTAACAGCGAGCGAACGTACACACACACGTCCCTGTGTGTGTGTGTGTGTGTGTGTGTGTGTGTGTGTGTGTGTGTGTGTGTGTGTCAGTGTGTGTGTGTGTGTATGAGTGCGCGCACTGGTGTATGTGCATGCGTGCATGCATGCATGTGTGTGTGTGTGTGTGTGTGTGTGTGTGTGTGTTTTCAAGTTTGTATGTATGTGTTGCTGTGTGTATGCGAGTGCATGTGTATGTGCGTGCATGCATGCAGGTATGTTCGTCAGTCTGTGTATGATAGTGCAGATCTTGTGTGCAAGTATGTACCTGTAGATATATGTATGAGAGGAAGTGTGCTTGTGATGGACTTAACAAAATATGGGCACGGAAGAGAGGGAGCGCATGTTTAGGAGTGACTGTAGGCCTACATCAGTACATGTATCCGATTTGATGCTTCTTCAGCATACATAAAAATAGTAACTTACAGCAGAATGTAAAGTCCTCACTCTGTAACGGGGGAAAACACACACAGAAGTTTATTTCTGTCAACAATGGGTTATTGGTTTAGTAAAGAGACTTAAATTTGTTCAGTAGGCTGAGACTGAATTTGTTCAGTAGACTGAGAAATCACACGCACACACTTTCACATTCTCTCTCTCTCTCTCTCTCTCTCTCTCTCTCTCTCTCTCTCTCTCTCACACACACACACACACACACACACACACACACACACACACACACACACACACACACACACACACACACACACACACACTCGCACACACAGAGGGACGTGTGTGCATACGTTCGCTCGCTCTTACCCACACACATGTACACATGTGTGCATGTGCACATCCACGCCGACAGGCACACACACACATGCATACAACATGAGCGCACAAATGCACACACACACGCACATGCGCACACTATATAGGTAAACACAAAACACTCAAAAATCATTGTTATATTCATTGTTTAATAGGGGTTTCCAGTATTTCTGAGGTTTTCGGGGGTTTCCGGTAAAACGTCATAGCAAAAGTGGATTTGCCAACAGGAATTTGCTGGTGTAAACTTCATATTACCATAGTTTTTTCATGTATTAAATGTTTGCTGCTGAACTCCCCCATGTTATCGTCTCATCTGAAAAAGTAGACAGCACTTTAAATGACCATTTAATTTTAAAGTCAAATTAGATGGGGGGTGGGGGGGATTGTCCTATAATGGTATTCATGAGCCTTCAGCCACAGGACCATGGATACTCTCACTTCTAAACGAACGATGTATTCATGGCTAACATTCCACTTATCAGCAGCTCCATTAGATTATGTAACAGAGAACTCAGTACCAGATACTAATAAAAAGTGCATGTTTTCTGTCTAGATAAGTCAAGTGCTTCTTGCTGGCCAGCTGTGTTGAAAATACTCTCTAAACTCTTCAGCTAGTTCAGAATTATGTTGCTAGTGTAAGATCTCAACACTAGTGTTCTCCTTGTTCGTTTCTGAATGCAATGGGTGACTGTGCATGCAGATATATGCTTCCTATGATTCAGTCCATCAGAACTTGCTCACTGAAGTCATTGTTTTTTTCTGGGGTAAATTTTGTTATGTGTGTGGCCGTCTAATGTCTAAAAAAAAAAAAAAAAAAGGGGTTTTGAAAGAAAATTTTTGAAAAGTTGAAGTTTTTGTGTATATTAATGTTAGTATGAGCACTCCCATACTCTCTTGAAAAAAATTAACACTTTGTTTTTTTTTTTTGCCTAGGAAGGAAATACGTTGTTAGTGTGCACACCTGAATAACTGCCAAAGTGCCCTGGTGTCTCCACTAGTTCTAGATGCATGTGTCTATGCACACCAAGATGGTAAAGAACATTTTCATGTTTTCACTCCATAGTCATACACTGATACAGAATAAAAGTTCAACTAAGGACTACACTAGTCATTAGCTTCCCATTGGATAGAGAAAGATTGTGCAAAATTCTTTAAGTCTGTCTCTTCATGCTTTCCAGAATCTGAGCTTTTGAACTGTAGAGTTCCTTCAAGGTCTCTCCGTTCTTCTGATCACTGATTTTTTTTTTTTTTTTTTGCATTAAGTATGTTGTTCACAATTATCACATACATTAGTGCAAATTTGTGTGTGCACACGCATGTGTGTGTGTGTGTGTGTGTGTGTGTGTGTGTGTGTGTGTGTGTGTGTGTGACTGTGAGGCGTGTCAGTTACAGGCAGGAATGTGCATATCATATGTGTTATGCATACATGTGTTACTACATGTGAGTATGAAGGGCTGAAGGGGGAAGGTGTGCAGAATAGTTCTAAGGTTGCAGGAGGTTTGGATTTAGGCTAGGAGGATAGTCAGATGGGGTAATGGTGATGGTGTTGGTAGTGAAGTAGGGGGGCAGAGGTGGGGTGAGAGGATGAAAGTCATAATTTATATTTTTTATATATCATCTGTCTGAGTGCAGACTGACATGTGAGTGTGAATGCACTGGAAATCTTTTGAGTGCTTGGAGGTGTCAGGAGTGTGTTGAACAAATAATTAATGGACAAAACACGGGCATTTGAACAGTTTTCTTTCGAGACACCTCCACGCAAAGAGTGTATAATTTTTTCTATCTTGAAACCCCCCAAAACAAAGAGAGCAACTTTCTTTCAATATGAAATTTACTTTGCTAAGATTTTAGAACAGTAAAAAAAAAAAAAATTAAGGCTTGGGAGTGGGGGGAGGGGGGGGGGGGGGGGGGGGGGAGGGATAGAGTAGGAAAGGGGATGGGGGTTGTAATTGAAAAGAGGGTTTTTTTTTGGTCTTTTTTCACTTGCAACTGCAGATATAGCCATGTTCATTGACCATGGGAAAAGATGCAAAATCTTGAGCACATGCATGTTGGGCGTGATATATATATATATATATATATATATATATATATATATATATATATATATAAATATATATATATATATATTAATTATATCTAATGTATGATTTTTAGAAGACTGTATATACATGTATGATTTTTAGAAGAGTGGACTGAGTATTCAATGAAAACCAAATCAAACTTAAAGCATCACATATCATTATATATAGACAGACAGCATGTCAGAACTTAAAGATTTTGACAATGGCAATGAAGTCAAAGGAGACAAAGGGTTTTAAAATGAACTGTACTGTGGGTGGTCAGGAGCTGGAGCTGATTGAGGAAAACTGGCAGTCGGAGGTTAAAGATCTTCTGGCAGTGGTGGACAAGCTGCAAGTGGAGAACAGGCACCTGAAGCTGTCCCTGCAGAATGAGAAGAACGCCCTGGAGGAAAAGGTCTCCGCCAGATACAGAGGTCAGTCCCCAACCAGCCTCACCTGCCTCTTCGTCTGTCAGGGGAAATAAGTGTGAGAGAGATTGGGTCATTGACAGGTTTTCAGGGTGTGTTGTACATTGTTTTGTATGTATGTGGCACAGCTGGAAGCGATTGTGATTATGAATCACTCGTTTCGAAGTGGGAGAGAGCTTGGCTTTCCAGTCTGAATGTGTGCTCTTGATGTTTTTCAAATGGTTGTATTCACACATGTATACACACAAAGTATACATACATACAGTGATGCACACACACAGACACAGGCACACACACACATACAGTGACACACGCGTGCACAAATGCATGCACATGCACATGGATGTAGATACTTCTAGCTTGGTGCTGGTAAAATGTTTCAAAGTGTATACGATCCTTGCATTTTTTATGAATATTAGAGTGACATGGTGGATGCCCTCACAGCCAGAAGGCACCATCTCTCTGTCCCTAGTCATGCATAATCGGTCTGTCATGCTGTACTTTTTATCTGTTCACTGACTCTATACAGGCAAGATTTCCTCTGTTTATTTCTCTTCTCTGTTTTGGGTGAAGAATTGTTGCACTAGTTTATACATAGCCCTACTGACAAGTTTCCGGCGCTTTTTGCAAGGAGTGGTTTATTACTTGCCTGCATCTATTGTGACTTGCCGCCTGTAGTATTAGTTCATCATGTGCTTTGTGTAAGAGAAGTGCAGAAATTTTCGAAAAGATGTGTGTTCAGATGCCTGAAAGTTTCTTTCAGCTGTAAGTGTCCAGCTTTCGCATCTGTTACAGGAGAATTGAGTCAGCCATGGACTTGGAGAGTTTCAGCTCAAGCGGGAAGTTAATAGATTTGGTGTTTCAGATCATGCTGAATCTCGTCATGGCAGATGTGGCCAAGCAGAGTGTTGTTTTGATGTATTTCACCGAGTTGCTGTTGTTGCCGAGTGTGGACCCAAGATATTTGAAAAGATCCACTTCTACTCTCTGTCCACTCAGGCTTATGGAAATTGCTCTTTGTCGAGTGCGGCCGTTCAACATGATTTTACTTTTTTTCAAAAATCAAAACTGATGCATGATAGAGTTCTTGTGTGAGTGTGTGTGTGTGTGTGTGTGTGTGTGTGTGTGTGTGTGTGTGTGTGATTGTGTTGTGATGCGTGTGTGTGTGTACATGCTTGCATGCATGTGTGTATGTGTGTGTGTGCGACGAGTACAGATTTTACTTCTACACTGTGGGTGAAAAAATCTCACTTTGACTTTGACATTAATAAGTATAACAAATGGGCCATCAGGTATTCGTCATAGCCTATGCCATGAGCACAGCACTATGTTTCAACTTGTAGACTAGTTTCGTCAACTAATGTGTTGGTGTGTTTCATTTCGACAGAGAATGAAGAGCAGGAGATCAAGGTGCTGTCCAAACTGAAGGAGACAGTGGACAAACAGCGACAAGAACTGCGCTCACTGAAGCGTGACCTCTCCCAAAGGGCAGTGGACTGTGAAGCAGTAAGGAAATTATTGTATTAGTTATCAGAATGGTAATTATCAACCATTAGATATTCACGAACCATTGTTTTCATGGCTGACTTAAGAAAGAAAAACGTGACAGGGCGAATATGAAATTTTCATAAAACTGGACTGTCATGCAGGAGAAATGGAAGAGAGTATATTTGAATTTCATGAAAAATTGGAATTGGTCCTTTTTTTTTTTTTTTTTTTATTGCCTTTTATCGGCGTTTTTTTCCTTGCATCCACAACATCAACAACCAGCTTGAATACTAATACCCTGTGTTACTTCATTTCATGCTAGCATAAAAGTTGACTGTGTGTTGATTTGTGGTGCATCGTTTGATCTGATATATGCAGGACACCACCTACTCAGCCGCCTCCTGACGATAACAATTCCTTAATTTCAGAGCCAGCATGAGTGAATGTCCTCCAGGGCGCAACCAGGTCATCCAAAATCAGTCCCCCATGAATTCCCGTATACTGGTGTCATTGACATGAACTCTTCAAGGGCACACACTTCAAGAAGAAATGGAAACTGGGGTCACCGTGAGAGCAGAGCATGAAGGGCAACAGAATTTGATCATTTTTCATTAATGCTGGTCGGTGAGGATAAGGATGATAAAGATAATGCTTTGGAGTTACATTCTAATCTAAGATTGCTTGACAAGGCTGTGCTCCACACTTTAGTACCTTAGTATATCATGGCACCAGCAAGGCCAAGAGATACAGAGGCAGTGTTGGTCAGGGAATTTTGAAACGCTCTCAGAGATGCGTCCATGAAGTGAAATTCTGTGTGGTTCCAGTCAGCCCAATGGAGGTCATACTAGTCGTAGTAAACTCAGCTGTGGATGGGACTCGATCATGGGCAAAGAATGCCAAAAATGTAAATGGCTGTGGTGAGAATGGAAGCCATGATCTCCTGACTGGGAATTACTTACACTAACCGTTGCGCCACAATGGCTGGTTAAGAATAATTTTTTTTTTTTTTTTTTTTTTTTCTGTCTGAGCTTTGTGCTCTTGCAGCTTTTTCTCAACTTCTATTGTGACATTTATCCACTAGTCAGATGATCTAATCTGTAATATAGGCAAAGGGGTTAGGGTTAACATGTTAAAAGGGTTAAAAGTGTGTATATATGTAGTTAGAACGTCAACTCTTTTGACTACAATATTGCAATTATCATCAAACATGGAAAATAGCACGGAAAAAAGATACATGTAGCTAGAATGTCGTCTCTTTCGACTACAGTATTTCTGTTGTCATCAAACATGGGAAACAGTATGGAGAAAAGTATTAGCTGGACAAAATACAGGTAGGAACTGGACAAAATACAGGAAGGAACTTTCATGTTTGGTTGGTAGTGTGTCACTGTAATTGTACGTACATGTGTTTTGTGTGTGTGTGTGTGTGTGTGTGTGTGTGTGTGTGTGTGTGTGTGTGTGTGAGTGTGTGTGTGTGTGTGTGTGTGTGTGTGTTTCTGCATGTGCTCATGTATGCTCACAATGTTTCAGCTGCAGGCTCAATTGGAGCAGATCGCGAAGGTGAACGCTGACCTGCGTCACAAGAACAACACTCACAAGAAGCAGACACGGACTTTGCTGGATGAGAAAGCAGAGCTTGAGATCGCCCTGCACCAGAAAGATGCTGAGGTCGAGAAGGTCAAGGTCATGATTTCAGAGCGGGAAAAGTTTGAGGAGCAGAGGGCAGCAGTGCGAGCAGCCATTGCCGAACAGAGAAAGAGTGAAGAGGTGAGAACAGTCGCGGATGATGCAGGTGGAGGGGAGGGGAAGCTTTGATTGTGTGTGTGTGTGTGTGTGTTTGTGTGTGTGTGCGTGTATGGATGTGAGGACATAGTTGTGTGTGTACATACTCTTGCTGTGTACTATTGGCCTCCTGAGCTTTCTGTTTCTCTGTATCTAAACTGTTATTCCTTTAAGATCCCATTGAGATCAGTATTTTTGATTGATGGTTTTGATTTCTTTTCACATTCCTGGGGTACTGTGCGAACAGTATGTTTGACACTGTAATCAACCAGTGAGTGGTGCATTTTATTCATAGAACAATCGAGATTTGCCTGATTTTAGTGGCAGTGTAGATGAAAGTGTGCCCATAGATAAGCACACGCAGTGACTGTCCGAGAAATCTGTACAATTGAAACATGGTGTTGTGCATATGTCGGATTAATGTACACACACACACACACACACACACACACACACACACACACACACACACACACACACACACACACACACACACACACACACACACATTCTCACACACACACACACACACACCACACACATTCTCACACACACACACACACACACACACACACACACACACACACACACACACACACGCACACAGATTTTTTTGTTAAATGACATTTTCATTGATAATGAGACTACAGTCAGCTGTAGACAGTGACTCGTCTACATTAGTAACAATCTACTGAACACTTTAGACATGAATCCACACCCAACCTGAATGGGTTCTTCAAGGTGCAAAATTCCATCTTTTGTTCATGTTTGGTCAGAGTCAATACTGTAGTCTGTACCGATTTTGCTGAAGGAACCTGGGTCCCCTGTCCATAGGGAGCCATCAGCATCAAGCTTCCCGGAAGATGGAGTATGGCTGCCTTAATGGCAGGATAAAAAAAACTGTCATGCACACAAAACTCCACTCCCTTTGTTGGGTAGATGGGATTAATACTTGCCTGTCCATGTAGGGAGTGTCCGCAGGAGTATCAGCCTGCGTACGCAGAAGAAGAAGATCAGCAATAAGTCATGAGACAACCAACCCAACTGCACTGCTTGTAAAGTCTCTTTGGTGTTGTTCAGTTCTGTGGTGTATGTTCTAATCTAAGGTGCACAGGACACCAACCACTAAGCCCCATACTGACAACAAAAATACTTCATTGCGAAGCAGGTGTGCGTTAGCTGTCTCGGGGGGGGGGGGGGGGGGGGGGGGGGGTAGCTGCTCTGTCCGACCGACGGCAGTTCCCCATGAGTTCGCTGATACTGGTGAGAGCCTGACAGAATCAAAGTAAGGCCATTGAGACGGAAAAGCAATCTGAACTGAGGTCAGTATGAGAGCAGGGTATGAGTAGCCACAGAATTTGAGACATTTCTGTTTTAATTTTAACAGACTTGTCCGTGGGCCATATTCCATCTTTCCTTCAAGTTTGGTAAAAATGGGTTGGATAGTTATCGAGCAGTTTTGCTGTCAGACAAACCAGCAAACCAACCAACCAGTGGGCACTTCTGAAAACAAACCCTTGGTGGTGGGATTATGACGAGGTTGACGGTGCATAGGTTGCAGAGTGAGATGTGATGACGTGTGTGATGACCACAGGAGGACCAGGACAATGGAGAGGAGATAGCGGAGGACGGAGGTGTGACGCGGGCAGAGAGCTCTGTGGCAGCAGAGACAGCTGCTGTAACCAACGGGGCAGGTGATCAGTCTGATGTCTCTCCCGCATCACGGGGTAGGTGTGTGTGTGATGTGTCACTGTGTGCATGTGTCACAGGTGTGTGTGTGTGTGTGTGTGTGTGTGTGTGTGTGTGTGTGTGTGTGTGTGTGTGTCACTGTGTGTGTGTGTGTGTATGCGTGTGTCTGTGTGTGTGTGTGTGTATGCGCACATGCATTTTGTGAGTGTATGTGTTTGTGTCAGTATCTTTGTGTGCCTCTGCTCTGTGTGCACTTTGTAAAGTCATTAGTGTGATTGTGTGTGTGTTTCTTGGTGTGTGTATGTCTGTGTCTGTACCTGTGTGTCTATGTGTATTTTGAGTGCATCTGCGTGTGTAAGTGTGTGTGTGTGTGTGTGTGTGTGTGTGTGTGTGCGTGTGTTTGTGTGAATGTGTGGTAAATTTGTAATTGTTTGCATGTGATTGTATGTGCATAACTAACTTATGAACAGGTGACGATTTCAGTGAGAAAAGTGGTATAATCACGCACAGCGTATCACACACCCTCTTACCTCTCTGATGGGAAACGGGAACTTTTTTTTTTCCCATTTACTTTCATATAGTTGTTCATCTTAGACAAGCAGTCATGCATGGTTTGGGTTTGCAACAGAGTTCTTAAGGCCCTCATTCACGGTCCGCCACCTTCAGTCATGCTTGACAGTGTAGAGGGGTTAAATCCACAACAGTCTTTCTCCTGTTCCAATCTGCCCCCTTTATTACCATTGCACCCTTTTTTTTCCTGCAGATTGTTGATTTCAGAGAAGTGCATTGGAAAAATATAAATTAGAATCACCAGGAAAAAATCAACACGAGATGGGGTAGGCGGATTGGGGTTGAGGGTGGGGATGGGTGTGTGTGGTGTGGGTGGGAGATTGCAGTGGAGGAGGGAGGGAGGGGAGAGAAAAATGAGTGGTGGGGCACTGATGGGGTTTTAGGTATAATTATGATTCTGATGTCACAAGATCTGGTGTCAACTTTGTTGTGAGAGCAGACAGTTAGCATTTTGTCTGCTCAGCTGAACTGAAAATAATGTGCTCTTACATTTTGAAATGGCAGTACTCTGCAAAAGAGAAAGAGATCAACAAAAAGCTGTGCAGACAAAATGGTCTTGGCTGTGGCGCCATATCAGTGCTGTTGCCATATTCAAAAATTGGTTCCACGTTTGCAGATTATGTCTTGTGTGGTTAGCATAATGAACCAGTAATATCAGGGACAAAAGTTGACTGTCATTGTTTGTACATACTGTTTTCATAACAATAACAGTGATGATATAAATGATAAAGATCATAATGTGCATTTCTTGCACTTGATCCTGTACAAGTCCTTTGTTTTACCTATGCATTGCACACACTTACATGCCCACCCACCCAATCATCCCTCTTCTCCCCCCCCCCCCCCCCCCCCCCCCATACATGCACTTACAAAGGGCAACAAAATAAATGTACATAGAGACAGCCACACCAACACATTGTCGCACACACCCACCACTTACACAACCACACACACACACACACACACACACACACACACACACACACACCAAGAAGATGGTACAGGGAGCGAGCAGCGATGAAGAAGTAATCAGTATCAGCATTTTTTTTTTTTTTTTTTATGGTGAAAATGTTAGAAGCAGGAAAAGAGCAGGTTGAAGCGGATGATTGGTTGAAGGCGCTGCTTGATGTGCTGAATACCGCAGGTCTGGAACTGGAAGGGAAGATGATCATTGACCTCAAAGACCCTAACCGACCTCGCTTCACGCTTCACGAACTGCGGCAGGTGCTGATGGAACGCAATGAACTCAAGACGCGCCTGATCGAGGTGGAGGAGGAGCTCAGCTTGTATCGCCCAAAGTGAGTCCCGTTCTGTAGTCAGGATCAGCGATTGTGTCCTGGGGCGTGAAGGTGCTTACCTGGTTATTATGTACAAAGGGATTTTAGGTTTAGAAGCCAGTCATGTTGATGAGAGAGCCTGACTCAATTCTTTTTCAAACCCTGCAGGTTGCATGCTTTTTTTTTCTTCCTTGCCTTAGCTTGTGCATGACAAATCATGCAGACCAAATCAAAACTTTTGGATGCCAGCTAAAAAATTTGACAATGAAACAGTGTAAAAAAACTAGACTCACAATCACAAAAGATTTTCCTTAACTTTGGTTGACCATTGTATAATGTAAAAAAAAAAAAAAGAAAAAGGACATATGCAGAAATAGGTTGAGACAACTCCTGCTGCCTTCCCAGCATTAGTGAAAAAAATGAAACAGAAATGAAAAAGATAATGCTGTTTTTTTCTCAGACAGTTTTCTTCTAAGGGAAGACAAAAAACAAAAAAGAAGAAAAGAAGGAAAGCAAACAAATCAAAATAGATACTGCAGTTGGATGACAAGAGCAGAACAGCAAGAGGTGATATCGTAGTTATGAGCAATACATTTTGTGATGGTTTTCATTTACTTGTCTTTTACGATCGAGGTATTACTTTCACTCACCAAGTGTTTTCTTTCTGCTTGCTGTGGTGAATAATTTAATCGCACTCTCAGGGCTGCTTCCTCTTTTTTGAAATTTCTTTTTTTTTTTTTTCTTTTTTTTTTTTTTTTTGTTAGGCACCTTGAATTGCCAGTAATCAGCAGGTTTAAGAAAGACTACTCTTGTCTTCTAGGTTGTTGTTGACTAGAGAAGTAGACTAAGAAGAACTAGTTTTTATTTCAGCCCTCTTAGAAATGTTTTAACATTTTGGGAGCATCAGACATTGGTTGCTGGAATTTTTTGGTATATGGAGGGAGCTAAGCTGTGAACAGGTGCTTAAAAAAGGGAGAGGGTAGGGTGGGAAGATAAAAAGGTTGATAATTTTGGGGAAAAATGCGTTCTCATTGGGGTCAGAGTTGAAGTGTGATGTTCATCTTTTGAACGTTTTGGGTGCAGAAAATCTGTTCAGAATTTGTGAAAATGAGGTGTGGAATAGGTCATTCATTGTGTTGGAATTCTTCTTTCCTTCCTTTTTACCCATTATTTTTGTTTAGTTTTGTTTTGTTTGTCTTTCAGGCAGTGAATCTGCCTATACATGACCGAATTTAGATCTGTTTCATGTGCTTGCTCTTTCCTGCAGTTATCTCTTGATTCTGACATATCAAATTAAGATTTTTTTTAATATGTTTGTTCTTTTCTGTGTTCATTTCGTTATGTCTTACTGGATCAAAGTAACATCTGTTCCACAGTTTTTCTTTTCTTTTTGTCTCACTTTTTAGAATTAAGATGTGTTCCAGGTTCTCTCCCTTCCTCTTTCTGTGGTTATTTCTTCTCTTCTGAAACAGACCCATTTAAGACCAACCCTACATGTTTGTTTTATAATGGTGTTTATTTCTGTATGTTTTACATGACAAAATTTTGTTTTGATATTTGTTCTCTTTTTTTTTTCTTGTGTTTATGGGGTACATTTTTATTTCTTTCACTTACTAACAAGTGTCATAGTTACGCTAACAAACGGCTTTGACAATGCAAGAGAGCAGATGGTTAACCAGATGCAAAGTGTTTTTTTTTTTTTCCTTTCCCTCTAATCTCCCCTGTCTGTTCCCCATTTCTAACAATTTTCCAACTGTTTTTTTTTGCTTCTGCTTTGTTGAAGAGAATCGGAGGAGGACAGAGAGAGCGAGCATGCTGAGTAAGTGTGTGTTCAGGCTATACCCTGTGGTATTGTGCTTTGTTCTTTTGTTTTTTTTTTTTTTTTTCACACACACATTAAATTAAAATGTACTTGTTATGTGTTGAGTGTTAAAATTATCCAGGTGTTCCATGTCTGATCATTGGGGCAACTGCCAGGGTATAGTTTGGGTTAACCTGTTGAGTGCCTATAAGCCATCACGTAAGGTGCTTCCCCCCGGTGCCTGTCCACTGACGCTCAGGATCTTTTAGGTTTTTTTCATTCACCCTTGTTTCGGTCAGTAGGCACAGAGAGATGTTCAGCAGTGAGCTTGATGTGTCCGCTCTGTAAAAATAGCATGTAAATATAAGCATACGTCAGGTGAAAGATCCCTTTATTCTCTCGATAATGATTGGTAACTGGACCACAAGGAAAAAGGCTTTAGCGTCATGTGCAAGAAAATGGCGATGCAGCATTCTCCGACCAGAGACGGCAGTCCAGATCTCAGTCTGCGAACTTACATAACTTCGCAGCTGTGCAAATGATTATGGGTGCCAATGATGATGGGAGATGGATCTTTTGTCCATTGATTCCTTGAAACATGAAGGTGATGACGACAGTGATGAACCAGACAGTGACGTTCTACGCTTGTTGAAGCAAGCTGGTTGGCCTGTTGTAGCAGACTGCAGAGATTCAGTACTCAATACCACTTCGGACTTCATACTCAGCGGCAGTGATAGTGACAGTGAGAAGGGCTCAGCGAATACATGTCCTGCTGGCGAAGAAGGGAGAGATACAGGAAGGGTGCAGGCAAGAAGTGGGAGTTAAGTTAGAGTGCATGGAAGGGAGCATAGCTGTGGAGATACATGTTATGGTCTGTGTTTTGAGTGATATCATACACTGTTTTTTGTGTGTGAATAGTTCTCTTTTCATTTACAGACAGAAAACCAAGAACAAACAAACATCTTTAACTGTTTCTTGGTTTGTTGTTGGTTTGATGTTGATCTATATAGAGGTGAAAATAGATTTTTTTTTTGTGTAGGTAAAAAAAAAATTTCTACTTTAAACTGTTTCAGTGGTTTTTTGCTTAAAAAATGATTAAAAAAAAAACAAGCCCGGATTCAAAATCTTCATTCAGTTTCCTTACAAAAACGTATAATTTCTTCTGTGTTTTACCTGTTTGCATGCTAGAATTTTTTGCTATATATTAACCCAGATTCCTCAAAATTCCCTGGCACTGGGGAGGCACATATATACAGTATATCTCTGGCAGCACAAAAGGGTGAATGAGAGTGATTAATGCATAATTCTTCTTCTTGTTATTGTGTGTGTTTTTTTTAAGTATGTGTCTTTGTGTGTGTATGTGTGCACATGTGTGCATCTGTGTGATTGTGTGTGTGTGTGTTGCTTTGGTGGTGTTGCTGTTATGCTTTTTATGGGGGAAAAAAGTTAGTGGACAGATTTAAGCACTTGTTTGTGCGTGTGTGTGTGTGTGTGTGTGTGTGTGTGTGTGTGTGTGTGTGTGTGTGTGTTGCTGTTATGCTTTTTATTGGGTAAAAAATGTTTCAAGCACCTTTGTGTGTGTGTGTGTCTGTCTGTCTATTAAAGGTGTATAGAAAGAAAGAAAGTTCAGTATCACGTATGAAATGTGGTCCACCACTGTAAAAGTTTCTTGAACATATACAGTTTTCATGTGGATAGATAAAACAGAAGTGAGATGTTCATCATAAGAAAATTTTAGTTCCAGAAAGTTGATACAGAATTTGTTGAAAGAACATGTGGAATAGGTCATTGTGGTGAAGTCTCCTGCTCCCTTCAACTTACTAATAGTTGCTTTGTTTGTGTTTGTCTTTTAGATCATTATTTTGATTGACATGATGAAATTTAGATCTGTTTCGAGATGGTTGGCTTTTTTTTTTTATATAGCATTTTTCTCTTTAAATCTGTCATGAGCAAATTAAGATCTGTTTCGTGTGATTGTGTACATTTCCATCTTCATGTCTGACATGACAAAGTTTAAGATAGTTTCTCTTATTATGCGAGTATTACACACATTTTTCTTATGTGGGTGCACTTCTAGCTTTTGTTTCGTTATTTACTCATCAGTTTTCCTGATTTTGATGATTGTTCTGATGTCATAAAAGAGATAATAAGGTTCTGGATGAGCCTGACGTAAAGCGTTTTGTCCTTTTACCTCTTGACCTTCCAAGTTTCCAACTGTCCGTTTTGCTTCTGCTTTGTTGAAGAGAATCAGAGGAAGACAAAGAGGTCGAGCGTGATAAGTAAGTGGTGTTTAGGCTATACACTGTTGTGTTGCGTTCTTCTTCATTTTTTGACTTGGAGAAAAACGTGTTTTGTAAGGTGTTGAGTGTTAAAATTGTTAAGATGCGTCATGTCAAATTATTGTTAGGGTGCAGTTTTGGTTGATGAGCAGTGAGCAACACAACCAGTTTCTTTGTTTTGTGGTTTTTGTTTGTTTTCATAGTGTGAGTGAGTACACATGTCATGTTGATATTATAGTGCATGTGTGATAGCAGTAGTTGTGTTGTGACAGTTTTTTTTTGAGTACACATGTTTTAGCTAACTGTTTTGCAATGCATTTCTTGATTTTTCAAAAAAAAAATTTTTGCATGTGTGTGTGTGTGTGTGTGTACACACACATATATAAGTGTGCATGTATGGTGGTGGTAGCTGTAGTGTTACAGATTTATTGATGATAGAGGTTTTAGCTGACTGTCTAGCAGTACATTTCTTTTTCTTCTATTTTTGCTCAGTTACGTACATGTGTGTGTGTGTCTGTGTGACAGTGTGTATAAATGTATGTGCATGTGCATGGTGGTGGTGGTTGTAGAGTTGCAGATTTATTGTGTGTACAGGTTTCAGCTGACTGTCCAGCAATACATTTTTTTTTTTTTCTATTCTTGTTCATGTACGTGTGTTGTTGCGTGTGTGTGTGTGTGTGTGTGTGTGTGTGTGTGTGTGTGTGCGTGTGTGTGTGTGTGTGTGTGCATGTGTGTGTGTGTGTGTGTGTGTGTGTGTGTGTGTGTGTGTGTGTGTGTGCATGTGTGTGTGTGTGTGCCTGCATGTGTGTGTGCATGCGTGTGTGTGTTTTGCGTAGTTTGTTATGCTTGAACAAACTCGTGACTGTATACAGAGCTGCCAGTACTAGTACTACGGTTTGTCTGCAGTTTACTGCAGCACTCCTGTATGCTTTTGGAACTATATATTGGTCAAAATGACCATGGAAATACCATTTTTGAGTATTGTCGCTGCACTGTATCTGAACATTACATAGCCGCCTGCAGTGAGGAAATCCAAATACCTGTGTCGCTGACCCAGAGGCATGTACAAGTGGATGAAGTAAAAAAAAAAAAAAAAAATGTCCAGAAGAAATCTGTCTCTGTGAGAGGTTCCTTTTCTTAGAAGATTAAAAAAAAAAAACAAAAAACAGCAGTTTTGAACTGAGTACTTAATGAAGTGTCACACCTGTGACCAAGTGACATGCACAATGCGAAGTTTTTGCTGGATAATTTTCCTTGTGACATGTGGCTGACTGAGCAATATGTACCACACTCGATGAAGGCTCTTGACTCCATGGATATGCAGAGAGACTACAGAAATTGTTCGAAAGCTGCTGCCATTTGCCGTGTCAGCCACTCATACTGCTTTGTGGGGGGTGCCAGCTCTGTGTACATGTCTGATTTGCTATTTTGTCACTAAACTCGAGTTATGTTGTTGAGCTTTTTCTTTCTCCTTTTTTTTTTTTTTTTTTTTTCACAAATCTGCACTCAAATGTTTGTTTTTGATGACTTATGTTTAGACTTTTTGCCAATTGTTGTGCCTTGTCATGGCAGCGCGCACTTGCGTCCAACGTTAGACTAACACTGTCACTGTGTTCTCTCTGTGCCATGTTTAATCCATCGCAAGTAGACATTGAAATGTCACAGCTCTTGAGATAAGGTGAGACAAGAAAGAGTGTTGGAATACATGGGTTAAGAGAGAGGGAGAGGGAGAAGTTCTGAGAGAGACAGAGAGAGAGAGAGACTCAAAGAAAGAGGGATTTTATGTCTTCATTCTGTGTGCTTTAGAGAGAGAGAGAAGTAAGAGGCAAGCGTGCAGGGTGGCCCAGAATCCAGTGGGATAGTGACGTGAAGAAATGACAGAAAGATTTGGAATCTGTGTTGTCTCAGTTCCTGTGTTAAGAGACAGAGAAAGGGGAAGTCTGTTTATTGTCTCAGTTCCTGTATTAGAGACGGAGAAATGGGAAGTCTGTTTATAGTATTAATTTTTCTGTTGAGGGCAAAAGAGAAAATGAGAGAGAGAGACTGAGAGAGAGGACAATGGGTAAGTGAGTGGTAGTTGGAGGGTGGAGAGGGAAGGAGCAAGAGAATCTTCCTATGTGCTTCCACTCTTGTCCAAGACAAAAAGAAAGCATGTAAAACATGAATATTCTATTTTTCCAATCATGCGCTTGGATTAGAATTGTCTTTCTCAAGATTCACTCATTATTTCACTTCTTTCCTGCCATTGTGTCCATGTTTGTCAACTGTTTATGATATGACCATGTGCAGGCAGTTTCTTTGCAGTTCCTGGAAGAATCTTTTAGCACTGTGTGTAAACATGATTCAGTCTTCTGTTAGAGCACTTGGTGTGAACGCATAGGTGTGGAAATTTTACACTTTTTTTTTTTGATTTTGGAATCACAGCTGATTACAGTTGTTCTACTCCCATAGCTGCTAACCCTCTTGAAATTTTTCTTTGATTTTCCCTAATTTGGAAATTGTTCCTGAAATTCCTGAATTTTACAAAAAAGAATTAAGAATTTCAAAAATTTTGTGTAAAACTGTGGGGATTAGGGGGTCATTTTTGAAAAGGCATGACAAAGAATTGCCGAATGAAGCTCAAATGATATGTGGATGTTGGCAAAGATATGCACAGAAAATACATTTTCTTTTTAAACCATTTGTCAACTGAACCATAAGGGGCTAGAAATGCTTGCAATCGAAAGCCAATTGCCCGCTCTTCAGCCAGCCACATCACCCCCTTTATCCCCTGATTCCAGAATTTGAACCCAGAAGGTTGACAGCTATGTACCCTGCTTTACTACTCTGAATAAGGTGTGTCATTTGTTGAGAAACAACTCCCAGGTTTTGTTTTTGTTTTATAATTGTTGTTCACACAGTCTCTTCCCACTGTATCAAGGCCAGAAATTTGTACCTGCGATGGAAATATGAAGATCAGGATCAAGACCTCTAGCCTTTTTTCCACCCACCCAGTCTCTTATGCTGTGTGTCTTCTTTCATCCTCTTCTTTCTCCACTTCAACTGTGCTCCCACCCCCACTCTTTCCCCTCCCATCTCTCCCACTCGCTGCTCTCTGGTAGCCCCCATTCATTGGTTATTTTCATCCCTATATTTTGTGATTCCCTGTTCTCAATACTCTGTCAGATTATCAGCTCAGTATTTATCTGCTGACAGTGTCGGCATGATGTTTGGTCATTTTTATTTTATTTTATTTTTTTTTTTGTTAGTTCCTAAGGGAGTTGATGTTCGTGAAGTTATTTTCTGCCAGCATATTCAACAACAGACCAGCTTAAAAGCAAGGAGGGTGCTCCCTTGACACTGGGCAGAATTTGTGTTTCATTGCCTCTATCGGAAACCAACAGTACATTCCTGTTGTTGTCAGCCATTTTTGTTTGACTACCACCATTCCAGGCCAACAGTTATTTCCCCTGATAGACTCACCCCTAGACTAAAACAAACAGTATTCTCCCCTGACACCTAGGCAGCATTTGTGTTGGATTGCTGCTATTGTAAACCAATAGAACGCTGCCTTCGTTGTCAGCCAATTTTTGTTTGACTACCACCATTTGAGGCAAACACTTATCTCCCCTGATAGAGCTACCACTGGATTAAAACAGTAATCTCCCTTGACAGCTTTTTTTTTTTGTTGTTGTAGTCAAACTAATATCATGAAAAGCACGCAGTGTACTCCCCTGATAGACAGCATTTGTGTTTGGCTACCACCAGATTAAAGCTAACAAAGGATATTCCCCCTGAGAGTTGGGCTGTGTGTTTCTTTGACAGTGACCCTTCAGAGGGACTTCTTGTCAGAGGGTTAGAGCGTTTTCCTTCCTGTAAAGCTGACTACATAAGGAACTGATTTTTTTTTTTTTTTCGGCTTGAAAGCTCTCTTTTATCAACCCAGCAGTTAAACATGTACCTGATTCAGTTCAGGGAAGGTTGAAGGCCGCAGAAGGAGAGGGATGGGCTCGCCATCTGTCATTCCATGCTCTAAACATGGTGTGAACCTCTGCCAGTTCACTGCCCCTGCAGCCGATAGGTTATGGGATCATGAACCTTTTTTTTTTTGTAAACTACCACTTCAGGCAAACAAATTACCCTGGTAGTAGTCATCAACATTTTTGTTTGACCACCATTATTCAGAGCAAACGGCACTGTCCCTGATAGTAAGCATTTTGTTTGACTTCCCCAATTAAAAAGAAAAAGCAGGCAGTGTATTCCCTATCAGGTAGAGTCAGTTTGTGCTCCTCGAGTATAAGCCCAGTGGAAAGGGAGCCAACTCTGTGCTGATCAGGTGATGTCAGTTCTCTTTGCCGTCCAGGAACTTGAACTACTCCGGGGAAGAACTGACTGTATATGGACCCATCAACAGAGAACCCGAGGAAAAGGTCTTCGGCCCCAAGGAGTCTGGAATTCGCAAATTGTGAGTTGACCTGCTTTCTGATGACAGTTATTGATAGATTATTAATCAAGCATTTTTTTCCCTTTTTAGCAAAGTTTTTTTTTTTTTTTTTGTCATCAGCATCGCTGCCTTGTTGATTTTTTCATGTGGATGTAGTGTTATTAGGTAGGAGGAGGAAGAGGGGGGGGGGGGGGGGGGGGTGAAGGGCAGGGGTGGATGGGGATGGGTCATGTGTGGGGTACTGAGCGTTTATTACGGGGTGGTGAAGGTTTTGTCGTCGTCATCATCACCATCACCATCATCATCATCATCATCATCTGGAACTGTTCTGTTTACATTCTAAATCAGCAGCAGTAGCTGTCAGGTCCTTAGTTTTTGTGGTATTGTATTGTGGTGTGTGTTTGAAGTTTTGTTCTGTGAATTTGTATTGTGACGTGTTTGATTGTGACATGTTTGGATGTATTGCCAAGCACTGTGTTTGATAGTGTGATACGATGACATAGTGACCTGTTGTATTGTGATGTTTCATATTGGGATGTGATGTTATGCATGTCTGTCTTTTCTTTCTTTCTTTTTCACTCCTATTCTTTTTGTCTTTTCTTTCCATTTTCCTTTCTTCTTTTGAGAAATAAATCTCTTTTTAAGAAATCAAAAGCACAGGACAAGCTCTATCTCTTGTCAAAGTTCTTGGTTCAGTAATGTCAGTTTTCACCTGAAGGAATTTCAGATAACTTTTTTTTTTTTTTTTTTTTTTGAATCTTTCTTTTCATCCATCTTATTCTCCTCAGCCTTCACCATCACTTGCCAGGGGCAGTGAATACCTAGCTTTGCTGACTCATGATGAATCGTTATCTGATTTAATTTTTTTGCCAGGTGCTCAGTGCTAACTATTCTATTGGCACACACATGACACGGCTATCAATACCATCTTTCCCTGTTCAGCTTTGCCATTAATGTCTTTGCACTTCACGAGTTTTAAAATTCTTTTGTGTGTGTGTGTTTTTAACTTTTTTTTCATCATCCCCCTTCACCCCCCCCCCCCCCCCCCCCCCCCCCCCCCCCATTTTTTTTTTTTTTTGAGCAAATTATACACATTTGATTTCTCACCATACTGATGACTGGAATATTGATCATTTCTGGCTGGCCATAATTTTTGTAATCATTCTTCATCGCATTTCTTATTCCTTTTTCTGTTTTTAACTTTTTTTTTTTTTTTTTTTGTCTGGTGAATATATGTTGTATATTTATTAGATGATGATGACGCTTCAGGGGTATAATTTTCACCAGTCATTTATATTTATTTGATTTTTAAAAGACTTTTACGCACATGTCCTTTAGTAAAATTATGCTAATTGCAAGCTTGCTACTAGCATTTGTCCCCTTACTCATAATATTGAGAAATACCTGGATTCTTCCTGCTCTTTTTTCTTTCAAACATAGACTTCAAAAATATATGTATGGATAAACAAACAAATAATTATTACACACATTGGTCCTAAAAGAAGTTCAAGATAATTTTTTTCCGGTGCATTAGCAATAGTTTTAAAGGTTGCATATCAGCAGTCATCTTTTTCTTTACATCGCTCAGTGTGCGTTTTGTCTGTATCTTTGCATTACTTCATCTGTTAGTTTTTTTTTTTTTTTTTTTAACTTTATTTCTGATTTGTTTTATCATTTTTGAGTGTGCTTTAAATGTTATGCTTTGTGTGTTTCATTCATGCTTAAAGGACATATTTCTTCTTTGCTCATTTGATTTTTGCTTTGCTCATTTCTGTTTGAAAAACATTGATTGTGGGTTTGTGCATTCCTTTGATTTTTAGTTTGAGGGATGTGCAAGTTAGTTTTGCTTGTTTTTTTCTCCAAAGCAAGTCTGTTTTAACATTGCTTCTTAAAATGTATATTTGAAAATGTTTATTGGTGTTCTATGTTTGATTTATGCTTCAAGACTATCCATGTTTGTTTATAAATTTGAGTTGTTTTTGAAGGTCAAAAACTACTTTGAGACCACTGTAAAGTCATGGAATTTTAATATAAGAATATTTTGACACCATTGTTAAAAAAATGTTTTCATTCAAAATTGTTTTTTACACCACTTTAAAAATCATGGAGCTTCAAAACGTATTTTGACAACTCTGTAAAAGTCATAGATTGTAGAATTTATTTAGTCACCACTGTAAAAGTTGTGGAATTTAAAAAAAAAAAAAAGGTAATCTGACATCACTTAAAAGTTACGGAATTTCAAAAGTATTCTGACATTTGTGTAAATGTCACTGAATTCATACATTACTTGGACATCACACAGTTCATGGAATTTAGAAATTTTGTCACCACTGTGAAATATGTGGAATTTCAAAAAGATTTGCTGTCACTTTAAAAGAGAGGATAGTTTTTGTTTTAGTACTTCAGTTGGTAGCTAATTTTGGGCATCAAAAGTATTGATGTAGTTGCTCATAAAATCTGCTGGCTGTCCGAATGGAAATAAGAAAAAGTCTGAAAAATAAATATTGCCTTTGAAAGCCACTGAGAAGATAGCGCTTTTTTAAATAAAAAAAAAAAAACAAGAACAACAATAGTCTCTCTGAACCCTGATGGACATGCGATATAATCTATGTTTCACATGATTCAGTTTTCAGCAAGTGATCTCAGCAGTGACGAACACCCTGACTCCCAAAAAGCCAAGGCATGAAATAAATCACAATATTGATAGTGTGGTTCACTTGAGCGATTTTCTTTAAAGGTATATTCATGTTTTTTAGTGTAAAAAGCGTCTATGGTATGTGTGTGCGCGCGCGCACGTGTGTGTGTGTGTGTGTGTGTGTGTGTGTGTGTGTGTGTGTGTGTGTGTGAGATCCTTTTTTTTTGTTTTGTTTGATTTCTTTTTTTTTCTTCATATTTTTGCTTACACTTGTTTGTCAGTTTGCTTTATGTATTGACAACCATACTTTTCAAACTACAAGGCAATATCCCTTTTTTTTGTTTTGTTTTGCATGCTTAAAATCTTACCATTTTTCATTCTATTCTTGTACCCTCATATGTATGGCTAAATCAGTATTTGTAGATGAGGTTTAGGGCAGGTGGCCTGTTAGTTAAAAGCATTGTTCTTGATCCAGGAACCCTGTTTTGAATCCCTGTTTTGGACATCCGGGGTGGGGGAGCTTATCTCTTTGGATTTTAACATTTGTGCAGACTCCACCTCTTCCAAATCCTTCGGATGATGCTTTAGAGGTTGAAGAGCTCAGCCCGCAAAGTTCTGGACTCATTTTTTCCCGTTGATTCTGGGGTTGCGGTTTGAATCGCAGACAGGTTATTTTGGTGCAGTGGGACTTTTTTCCCTTTGAGTTGATAGAGATCAGACTGTAGAATGAGTTTCCGTGTGTGGAATACAGGCATAATGTTTTTGCATCCATATAAAATCCCATCACTGACTTTTTGGGAGAGAAGGACAGTTTGGCTGTTGGTATGGATGACACGTATACAGAGAGCATGCAGCTTGCCTGGAGAATCAGAAAACTAAAGGAAGGAAACTGAATGACTGATATTGACAGAATGACAGGGAAAAATAAGTTAATGTAGGGCCAGCAGGCAGCTCTTCTGTCGGCTGTACCCAAGTAGGCAACCAGTTGTTTAAAGGAGATGGATTGTAAAGCCCGTATAGAGCCTGGTCTCTAAGTGAGGTTAAGCGCAGTATAAAAGACTTGTAACGATAGATAATAATGATGTGAATCAAAATTCTGTGTGTGAATGCATGCATAAAGAAACGCAAAACAAACGCAACAACAAACACAACAACAGAAACCAAACATGCAGGCAAGTTGAATACCATTTTCCCATCTTTTTTTTAAAAGAACGGGACATATAATATAGCAGTAGCATGATGAAAACAGTAACACCCAATCCTTTTCTTTTGTTTGCCCTCCCTTCTCTCTCTCTCTAATTAATTATCTATCTATCTGTCTCTCTCTGTCTCTGAAGCCATCTCACATCAATGACTGGTGCATAACCTCTGGCTTTAGAAACCACCTGCCGCCTGTGTCATCAGGTCTCAGCACATGAATTCATCGGGATGTTAACTGAGGGTACACACAGCATAATGTTATGTTAATAATGAGTTCCTTGTTGTAAGACTTCAAAATCTGGATGCAAAGCTCTTCCCCATGTTTGTGAGGCTGAGTATTAAAAGTGTTAAATCCTTGTACTGTAACAGCAGCGACGCTGTGAATGGCAGTGTGAAGACACAGTTTTTGAAATCAAGGTGGCTGTACAAGAAAGGAACTGGCAATCCTAAAGTTCTGTTGAGGTGGAAATAAAAAAATTGGTGCTCTGAATATGGCTGGCTCTAACTAGCCCTTTTCTACCCTACCCCCCCCCCCCCCCCCCCCCCTTCCCTTCCCCACCTCCTTTTCTATTCTCTATTCCCTTGCTCACTCCTTTTCAGGTTAAGCCAGCAAAAGATTTTGTTTCCTCGACACAAAAATTAAAGCCTCCTGCAAACCGGATTTATGGATGAAATATTAAAAGAAAATATGATGGGGGAGGTACCATCTACTGTAGTGTCTTGAAGTTTGAAAGTTATGGTTGTCTGCTTTTTTTGTTGTTGTTTTGTTTTGTTTAAATTTTGTGTTGTTTTTTTTTTTTCTTGCATGACCTCTGTAGCTTCTTAAAAAAATTGATTTTGTCTTCATCTTTCTCTTTTCCTATTATTAGAAAGAGCTTCTGTCTTAAGGAAATTTTTCCTTTTTTTTTTTTTTTTTTTTTTCTTATTTTTGTTTACGTAATTTTTTATATTTGGTAGATATTTTTTTTTTTTGTTTTTGAAAATGATTCAAAGTGACAGTTTGATTGGCTGTTTCTAGTTACAAATTTCATCGCAATAAACAAAACTTGTTTGAAGATGATGATTCTAACAACAGTGCTTCTAGTGATTGCAAGTGATAATGAATATTCATAATGATGACTGAAATGGACAATTAGGAGGTAAGAGAAAAAAAACACACATGATTTTTCCTTAAACCTACATGGGAAGACAAAACTGCTTTGATTTGGTGACGATACGGAGAAACATAAATGTGCTGTATTATTTGCAGCACTTCCCCAACCCCCCTCCCCCCTCCCCCCCCCCCCCAATTTAGGGAATCAGAAGAAATAAACACAATTCTATAGTCACAAACATAAAAAAACACTCATTTACAGTATCATTTGAAAGAACATAATTTTTTCTTGTGGAATCTGGAAAAACTTCAATTTTACCTGGTGCATTTTAGAAAAGGACCGCCATTCCCACCTGGTGCCCCTGAATTTGCTTGGTCTTGCGAAGGCTCATCTGTGGGGATTAACGTAGCAGCTTTTCCTCTCTATCCAAGGTCTTTTTCTTTGATAAATGAAATTAGTATACATTTGAGAACTGCATGGAGTGACTAGTAGTACTGTATGTGTTTGTTGATTGGCTTTGTTCGTCTGCAGGCATGCTGGTAGGTCTTTGTTCTCCTGATAGTCCATCATGCTCATTTGTTTTATATATTCATTTCTAGATGTTTCTCTTGTGTGTGAGTGCTTGTGTTTTTTTTTTTCATGTTGTCAGTAGTCTTTTTATTTTTTTATTAGGGTGGTGGGGTGGATTTCTGCATGATTTGAGTTCTTACTTAGAGTTGGAGACAGGGTCCTACATCAGTAAAAACCTTCCTAACGGAAACACAGTCCCTCCAAAGATTTTCCTTAAAAACGTTCACGAGCCTGCATGCAAATAATGATGGATATGCGTGAAATTTTTACCAGATAAAAATAGAATCGAATATAGTTAATAGAATAATTAAAACAACAAAAAAGATTTCAATAATCCTTACTAGTCTGTGAGGGTGTGTGAGTTTAAACACTTAGGTGAAACCGTCAAGACAGTAAACACACCATGAAGAAAAATGTGGGTTAAACTTTAACCCATTCGGGGCATTGCCGCCTGAGGCCAGAAGTGCTCCAGATCTGAGGTTACTGAGAAAAAAGTGGTTGGAAAACAGGTAGTGGAACAAAAAGCATGATTGTGGCTTTCTTTGAGGACAGTCAGGTGTAATAGTTTTCGTTGTGATAGCAAATAAATAGATGTATGTTGCCATTAGCAAGCAAGCAGCAGCCTGTTAAGTCTCCCATCCTATAAAGATGTATCAAGATCCCCTATAAAGACCTTTCTTGTTGAGACTCCCTCTCAGTAAAGAAGTTTTCTATCAAGACTCCCGCACTGTAAAGACCTTTCTCAGAAACAGCCTTACTCATTACATACTTAGTGTTTTTTATGGAACATATGGCTTTTTGCCTTGACTAGAGTTATCTCCTAATCAAGACTTCCTCCCTTTGAAGATAGATTTAGAGGTCATAGTCGAGTGGTACCATCTCACTGTAAGGGCTGGCTGTGGTGTAGAATCGCAAACTACCCAAATCCCAAGTTTTGTATTTTCCATTTCCTGATTCTGTTTCCTTTCAGTAATGGTAATAAAGAGTTATGATAATGATATTGATAATAATGATAGTGATATAGTGATGAAAGTGATAGTGATGATGATGATGATATTAATAACAGTGTTAATGATAAGAATATTGATAATGGTGATATATGTGATATAATGAGAACAGTAATTAGAACGATAATTTATAATGGAGTGTCATGGTCCCAGAGGGCTATCAGTTCCCAGGGAGGGCACTGAGGTGCACTGGTAGGTGGGAGAGTTCAACATTATTTTAGTTTGCACAGAACGAGAGATTGTATCCAAAGTAAAAAAAAAAAAAAAAAAAAAAAAAAAGACAGACATTTGAAAAACAAGGGCGGAAAAAAAGCGTAATACTGATTTTGTTGAAACAAGTCTCAGTTCATAAGATAAAAGTGAAAAGAAGAAAGGCTGAAAATAGAAACAATGAAAAATGATGGTTTTTTTTATTTTATTTTTATTTTTTTAATTTTTTTTTATATCTTTCAATGAAAATGTGACAAGTAAACTGTCATTATAAATATCACTGTTTGTCATACTTTACCAAATCAGCAGCCCCCACCTTTCCTTTCCACCGCCTCCCCATCCCTTGTTCTGTCCATCTTTTCATCACTGCCATTAGAACTGTTCAGTTTTAGCATATAAAAACCAATAGATACACAAAACAAAAGGAAACAAAAATAACAATGAAATAAAACAGAAATATCTCTTTTTTTTTTTTAAAAATATATTCATCTTTTTTCTGTCTATACTTGTCATGACCTAGATTAATTTAAGTTTATTGCTTGTATATTTAGCATGTTGCTAAATATCATAGCATCTCTTAAAACTTCTATCATGCATCCATTTAAATTTGATGTTGTGTGCATTTTAGTGTATGTATTGGTGCTTACTTTCTCATCTGTAAGCCTCATTCATTCTTCCAATAAATGTTGATACCATGGGTGTTTGTAGGACACAAGGCTGCTGAACATATTCCCATTTAATGTTAAAATTGTCTGTGTTTTTAGCTTTCAGATCTCTTTAAGACTCCGTTATACTCCTTTTACTGAGAGAGAGAGAGAGAGAGAGTGTGTGTGTGTGTGTGTGTGTGTGTGTGTGTGTGTGTGTGAGTGAGCGTACCTTTAAACATGTTATCTTTCAGTGTCCATCATACTTTCATTTTATGTTAGTGTCATGGTGGTGTTTCATTTCAGTCTTTATTTTTCATATATATCATTTTGTATATCATTTCTAAACCTCAGTCATTCTGTCATTTGATATTGATATTATGGATACTTTAATAAGCAAGTTTTTTTCTTTTTCTTTTTCTTTCCTTTTTTTTTTTTTTTTTTTTTTTTCCTTTTTTTTTTTCAAAGAGCTTTCCACTCAGTATTACATGATATCATGGCGTTAATCATGTTCAGATTCAATGTTGATGGTGGGGGTATTTTTAGCATAATTATCACTGAGTATACCATTTCTTAACCTCAACTGCACTCACATTCATTGTTGACATTGTGCGTATATTTAAGGCATACCACTGACTCCCATTTATTTTTTCTTTATTAATGCATAATTTTCAGATTATGATTTCATAGTCTTGACCATAATTCATTTAATATTGATATTTTGGGTATTTTTAGCATACCATTCATTTCATCAGCTTTTACCCACAGTCATACTGCTATGTTGATATTGCTAGTATTTCTGGCATGTCACTGAGTATTATTTCATCTCTTACTGTCTCTGGGGTTCCAATTTTATGCCGATCCTTGGAACTCAGAATTGGACAAACTGAACTAAATATCATTTTGCACAAGCGGTCTTAGCGTGTCGTAATCTATCAGTGCCTAAAATCGCAGCCATCTGTAGGTACATTCAGCAAGATGCGTGTTCCGGGAATATTGTCTGTCACACTTGCTTCTTTAAGCCATGACTGCACCTCTTGGTGTGGGTCTTTATGGTCTCGACATGCATCCACTAATAATCATAACGTATGGACTCACAATCATAATGATTATAATGACTTGGATTTACATAGTGCCTAACCTATTGCTGATTGGTTGCACAACGTGTCTCATGTACATCTTTTCGTCTCATTTGCAGTTTGTTCCCTTTTTTTTTTTCATTTTTTTCTCCCCCTCCCCCCTTTTTCTTAATTTTTGCTGTCCCATCTTTTGTGCTTCTTCTGTTGCATTGCATCACATTCTGACTCATATTCCACAGCTACAATCTGGCCTATCCTGCTATGGACTGGGTGCTGGCGATCCACAGGGAGCAGTCAGTGTCAAGACATCCTAAGGCAGCCCACCAGAGGAGACACTGCACTGCTGCTGAGCCACTTAGGTAGCATTCAGTGGCGCCTGCTCTGATCCAACACATGTAGGACACCACCTACTAAGATCCGTGCTGATGAGAATGATTGCGTGGTGGTGGATCTGGCATGAATGAGCTTTCTTCCCCCTGGAGGGCATCACAGTGGCTGTCCAACATCAGTGCCCATGAATTTCCTGATTCCAGTGACCCTAGCAGAACCAAACCAAGGCCATAGATGCGGAAAGACAATTGAAACTAAAGTCGCCATGAGAGCAGGGCATGAAGGGTCACAGAATTCACAATTTTTGTGTGTGTAGAATGCTAATAGAAGAAGATTAGAATGATGAAGATGATGCTATATAAATTTCCATTCTGGTCTGAGACTGGATGACAGGTGTTTACTCTGTGCTTACTTTTATAATATATCTCAGTATCAACCAGCTCCCAGAGATCTAGTGACACCTGCAGTGCTGGTCAGGACATTTGAGCAACACTGTCTATTAAGTGGATGAAATTTGATTGTGTGGACCCAGTCTTCCCAGTGAGCCCATAGCAAACTGAAATCTAGGTAGGAGCCGGTTGGGGCAGAGAAAAAAGTTTGTTCCATTTCATTCATGGCATCATTGTTCCTTCATCTGTTGTTGTGGTGTCACTCTATTTGTTACTTCTGCTGTCAGATGCATTGATCAAACTTTTAAGCTTCTGGAACAAGTTCTGTCATGCTTTTGATTTTTGGTTATCACAATTGACATTCAAGATGCGTTACATAAGTTCTGTTCTGCTTTAAAGATTTGAAGCACAGACGAATTTACTTCACCCAAACATCGATAAGCTGAAATTTTTGTGAAGTTGACTGTTTTTGGTCCCAGGGGCGTGATTTGGTGGACTGGAAATTTAGTTACCAAATTTGGTTAACCCACGACAAAAATTTCGGTTCTTCCAATTTGGGTAAAATGTACTGGAATATGTTTTTTGTGTGTCATTTCATTCCATGATGACGTCACTTTCTGTTTTTTGTGTCCTGCCAGAAAAATGTACTTTTCCTGTCATAACTGACATCTCATTGTCATGTTTTCGTAGATTTGTATAAAAAGCCGCAATGTGTATTAAGCATTGAATGAGGTCAGATTCACCAGTGTCACTCTCCCAATCTCTCATCAGTTTTACTTTGACGCCATTCTTAGTGTTGTGTTGAGATCTGGGCCAGATTGATCCTTATGTTTTTGCTGTTTTTCTTTGTTTTATTATTGATTTGCAGACTTGTTATTATTGTTTTATCGTGGACATCTGAGTCAAAATGAGCATTGGCTTGATCATTTGAAACAGAGGAATATCGAAGAGTCATCATTGTAACTCCAAGTCGTTATTGAAAACTCAAGTCATCATTGAAGTCTCACAGTCATCACTGAAGTCATCATTGACATTTCACAGTCATGGTTGAAGTGCTTTGTTGGCTGTTCCAGCTTGTGCCAGTCACGTTTCTCTTCTCACTTCCCTTCTTCACCTGTCTCTGTGCTTTAACTCTGTTGCTGCATGTATACAGAATGCACACATGCACTGTACCACACAGATAGAGACTTATGGACCATGTTCAGTAGAGTGTTCTACCTTTCTAACTAAGGAGATTGTGCGTGTCTTTCGATTGCAATGCAAGAAGAAATGGCTGCTTCCATATTTTCTGGATTTTCACAGGAGTGATGCTTTTTTTTTTTTTTTTTGCTCTTTTTTGTTTGTGTGTTTGTTTTAATGAGAAAACCTCACATGGATTATTCCATGTGCACAGATCTGGGTCATTATTTGTGGTACAGTGACGATGATGGATACTGACCAATCTTTTAAACCTCCCCCCCCCCCCCCCCTCCCCCACCTTCCTGGCAGCAGGAATGATGAGCGGTGTTGTCTTGTCTAGCTTTCAGCAGCTTTTGGACAACTTGGACCTGCCTCCCTTGACCCTCTAACTCACCTTCTGAACTCCTGGTACAGGTGATGGCTACCACACGTCTTTAAACTCCACCCTTAAGTTTTCCTGTAGACTTACCCCCCCCCCCTGAAGTCATGTGTCGCCTTGCGTTGTGCCTTTCCGTTAGGCTGGCCTTCAGTTGCAGGTGATTTTGACGTCTGTTTTTTGGTTGGTTGGATGTTTGGATGTGTTGTATGTTGGTGTCGCATATTTGTGTGTGTAATTTCTTTGCCCTGCTCTGCTGGCGCTGACGTTGTTCTGGCCTTGCCTCCACGCCCATTGCTGTGGCAAGTTTGCGCCAGATGGAGGAAGCTCGAGGGAGAGTTTGACAGCAGAGTCTTCAGAGAAGAGCTCCCGCCCCCACCCCCGTCACTCCCCTTCCCCTGTCACATCTTCCGCCCCTCCCTCGTACAAGTGCTTCAGCAAAAGTGCTGGGGCATGGGCAGATTCTTGGGGGCTGGCTGTTGGTGGCATGATGTAATGGGGGGGGGGGGGGGGGGGTGAAGGGGAGGGGGAGGGAGGGTTCCCTCCAGATGAGGCTGGGTCATCACAATCTGCAAGGGAGAGCTTGTTGTCAGTAGAGCAGGTGGTGGGAGGTGCTTGTTTTGAAAGTAGGCCCCACTCAACACCACCTAGGTCATGGTCACTTGGCGCCAGGGAAGTGCCTGTGCTGGTGGGTGATCTCATGATGACCTGATGTTGATACCTCTTCATGAATTGCTGATGCCAGGACTGTGGTAGAATGGATATGGGTGTGGCTGTGTACATGTGAGCCGGAATGAGAAGCACGGGAGTATTTACCAATGAGAGATCACAGAAGATGATGAGACGTGGAAAAAGAAAAGAAGGATTTTGCGTGTATGTGTCGGTGAGTTTGTGGTCTGATTTACCAACACGTTCTGTGTGCAGCTTCTGTTAAGTTTTTAGTTTAGTGCTAATGCTTTTCTGCCCAGATGAATTTTGTGGAAGTTTTCACCACCAAGTGTTTTTTTGTCCATTTTGTGTGTGTGTGAGTGTGTGTGTGTGTGTGTGTGTGTGTGTGTGTGTGTGTGTGTGTGTGTGTGTGTGTGTGTGTGTGTGTGTGCGTAGTTGATTTTTTTTTCTTCTTTTATTTATTGACTGCCTTGTGTGTGATGCAGTAAAGCCAGAAATTGATTCGCTGGTAGCATGCACCCTACTGGCAGTTGAAAAGATGTTGGTTTGGTTCTGAACATATTTTTCAGTGCTGTGGAACATGTGTAAAACTTCATCGTGTAGTTTATGTGTATGTGTAGATCAGTGTTGGTGAGTTGTAGCCTTTGTGTGTTTCACGATTTTCCTTAAGTAACAAGCATGGTGTGTTGTGAGTGGATGGAATGAGTCATTGATAAAGACCTGATGAATGTTCACAGTACAGTTTTTTTTTTTTTTTTTTTTTTTTTTTTTTTTTTTTTTTTTCCTTTTTTTTTTGTTCTGTAATAAGTAATAATGCAGTGTTTGACTCTGAAAAAACACACATACTGTGTTTTCCAATTGTTAAGAATGGACCAATTTCCAATCTTGTGTCCTTTCTCTTCTTCCTCTTCATTTGAAAAAAAAAAGTATTTGATTGTTTCATGTTTTCTGCTGACCTGAAGAATTGCGACTACAAAAATAAATGATCATGAGATGGCAAAAGATTATTTAAGCATTTGTAGCCCACATCAGCCTGATCTGTATCCAGCATGACCTGTGTCTATGTGTAACAAAACTGTTAATGGGTGTAGAAACAGCTCTATCATATCTGTGCACTTGTCCATCGCTGTTGTGACTTACTTTTATCTTGTTGGATGATACGTCGTAGCCTTTGTATCCATAGTTTTATATTTTAAGTATATCATTAGCTGATAGTATACATAGGTTTTTAGGGTATGAGCGTATTGTTTACTGACTGGATGTAGATCTTCAGATATGTTTATTTTGTGAATTTTCTTTTCTGAAAGTATTGTCTTTTTTTTTTTCTAATTGAAAGGATTAGAAATTTTTTTTGTGTGAGTAACCCATAAAGTGTACTTTTTGAAGTGGTTTCTTCCTGCATCCAAAAACAAACACAAAAAAAAGGGAAAAAAAAAAAAAAAAAAAAAAAAAGAAAAAAAAAGGAAGAGCCATTAAATCACCTCAGGGGTCTAGGCAGTGGATAAACTTGAAGACCATTGACAAATATCACTTGACAGTCGTTGATGTCAAAGGATAAGTGTCATCATTTGCAGTAAGGACGCAGAGCTGTGACATCAAATTACATCTTGCGCCAGTCAGGTTGTCTTTATCACCAATGGGTGATTTCCATGGGAGTCAGGCCTGGTAGTGTGCTTTTTTGGGGGGTGAAAAAAAGTAATGACTTTGAGAGGGAATTCAGATGAATGGGTTTTTCTCCAGACAATCACATTTCCTAATAAATTGACTTTCTCCAGGTATTAGATTCCAGAAATTGACTACAGAAATTAGTTTGATTAGGTGAATTGACATTTTCCAGGAATCAATTTCCAGTTGAACTGACTTTCCGCAGAAATCAAATTTCCAAAGGAACAGGCCTTCTCTGGAAATCAGATAGTCAAATGAATTGCATTGCTCAGTTAAGAGGTCCCCCAGATAAAATCATTTTACTCTGGGAATTCAGTTTTCCAAATGAATTGTTTTTCTCCAGAAGAATTCAAGATTTCCAAATTGATAGACTTCCTCCAGGAAATTCAAGTGTCCAGTGAATTGGTTCTGTTCAGAATTAACATTTCCAAAATTGTATTTTTCCCTCGATAGAAGGACCACAAACACTGCTTGCCATTTGCTGGAGAACAAGTGATAGCTAACTTGATGTGCAGGCTCAAGAAGATGAAGACTTTTTTTACGCGTGAGCAGAAACAGTTTTAAACCCTCTTATCTCCATGGCCGACAAAGTCATGATATTCCACAGACCAACCAAAATACGCAAAGTATGAAGGCAAACAAAGGAGCTCAACATTGAAATATTATCCTGGATTTTGCGTTTTTGAATTCTTTGTGACATTCAGAAATCAGACACGAAAATTTGAAAAGAAAAGAAAACAAAGAAAAAAACCGCTAGTCTGGTCAGAACAAAAAGTAGACTGTAAAGTAACCAATTATTTTGTCACTTTTTCTGGCTTTAATATTAAAGCACCTACAATTGAATGTATACAAACAACAAAAATTAAAGTTGAAAATACTGATTACTGTTTAAATGTGCACATGTATTACAAAAAGTTGACGTCAGTTTGTAAAAGGTGAAGATTATAGTATGACATTTTTATAGATACTCATACAAGCCCAAAAATCTGTACGAACTGGGATATAAAATAAAACGTTGACAATGACTGGAAAAAACTGTTTTCTGTATCTGAGTAAAATTTCTGACATCAAATTGAAATGGTTACAGTTACAAATAATACACAGATTTCTTGGTACCAGTGTGGTGCTGAAAAAAATGGGTATATTGAACAGTGATGTTTGTACTTTCTGTACCTCTGTTAAGGACAGTGTTAGACATAATGTTTTGGTATTGTGCAGTCATAAAACATTTTTTGGAAACGCCGGTGGATTTGATGAATAAAATATATATGTGTGCATTTAATTGGCAGATAACTGAGCCATCAGCCATAGTTGGATTTAATAAAGATATGCATAAAGATGATTTATTATATATCATTGAATTATTTGTGAAGCACTATTTATGTCTGTGTAGAACAGATCAGAAATCACCCAGACTACAAGTATTTCATAGTAAGCTTAAGTACAGGTATAAAACTGAAGAATACTTTGTTCAAAAAAAAAAATTGTAGATAATGATTTTCTTTCCAAATGGCACCCATAAATGCTGATGTTAGCATGCGCAGAATGAATTATGAATGATTATGACATTGTACATTATACTAATATGAGTATAATTATAGCACCATGGAACTGTTACATGGCCTGAAACAGCCCCATTGGTCATTATACAGGACCTTAAAAAACTAAATATGTAAAATTTCATAATGCACTCATCTTGCCTCCTGTGCTCTCTCTCTCTGTGTCTCTCTCTGTCTCTCTCTCTCAGTCTCTCTCTCTCTTTACCACGTAAAGAGGTTGTAACCTTTTGTCTTCAAAATGTAGAATGGCATTATCATTATCGTTACGTTTGATATGTCAGTTTCTTCTTTATCCACCATTTGTTTGGATTTTGTTCTTTTTTTCTTTTATATTCCATTATGTTGTACTATATGAACTTATTTGAATGAAAAAGAAAAAAAAAAAAGCAAAGACAGAAAAAAAAAAAATACTGTAAAGTCTGCGTTCCTGTTTCCACAGTGTCTGTGAATTGCCAGTGTCTCAGGAGAACAGCCTTGCATGGAAGGAACCATTTCAGGGAAGGTCTCTGGGGATGGTCGTGTTCGCAGGAGATGTCGAGTAATCAGAAAGGCAGGAAGTTCAGGAAGGAAGGGAGATCTCATCTGTAGTCGTCATTGCTGTTCTTCACAGCGTCTGCGGGATAAGATTGCTTGGCCGGTCAGCTGGACTGCACATGACCAAACAGTTTGATACTCCGTGCTGACTGGAGAGGCAGAATTTGGCCAGATGGGTGACAATGGGCTGGAAGGTGTGTGGGGGAGGGGGGGGGCGGGGGAGCTCAGGGTGCAGCTGAATTGATCTTTTAGATGGGACTGTGATGGCAAACGGGAGGTAGAACTTGATCTTGCACATGAATGAGAGTCATCAACCCCAAAAGGGTGTTTTGACTGTTGTAGGAAGAGCGGAAGGGAGATCAGGAGAATAATGTGCAGACGCAGCAGAAAGAAACTGCCTTGTTGGAGAGAGAGAGCTTTGCAGCAGATGGTCTCCAGAGAAGAAACCCCTCAGACAAGTGTTTCCACCCTGAACTCTTTATACTATAAGGGGGAGGGCTGCATCCTGGTCATGACTCATAGATGCCCCTCTGCTGCCAAAATGTTTTGCTCTGGTGCTGCTGAGATTGGAGGTAGCAAGTTCTGGATGGGTGGGCATCTCAGGGCATTGCCTTTTTTACTCGGATGTCTTGTCCACATTGCTATGGGACACTTGTTGGGAGTTGGGAAATTTAAGGCTTATGAAGATCACTTTTGTTCCTTGGTTTCCTCAGCCACTGCCTTTATGAGAAGTCTGTATTTAACTTAGTTATGTACTTATTCACATGACTTTATATGTTTTCTATGTACAGTGGCCTTTATGAATAGAAAATTGATGTCTGTGTCTATGTTTACATCTTTGAGGTTCTAGTCCTCACCTCTGCTTACCGGAAATCCTGAGCTGTTATATGAGATCATAGGCTGATGAGCCTATGATCCCCTTTTGCTCCAACTTCTGTGGCAAGAGCATTGGCTTCAAAGTCAGATCCCTCAAGCTGCTGGCTTGAGTGGCATACTTTGTATAATACATCAAGATAAAACCCAAAGTGACGGGATTTTACATTGGTTTGGGGCATGTGTTGGCCAGTGCTCGGTCACTGCCTGGCACAGGTGTTCAAGGTGTGGTGTGTATGGCCAGTGCTGTGTCGCTGTTTGCCTGGCATAGGTGTTTGAGGTGTGGTGTGTGGCCAGTGCTCTGTCACTCCCTGGCACAGGTGTTTGAGGTGTGGTGTGTGGCCAGTGCTGTGTAACTGTTTGCCTGGCACAGGTGTTTGAGGTGTGGTGTGTGGCCAATGCTCTGTCACTGCCTGGCACAGGTGTTCGAGGTGTGTATGACCAGTGCTCTGTCTCTGTTTGCCTGGCATAGGTGTTTGAGGTGTGGTGTATGGCCAGTGCTGTGTCATTGCCTGGCACAGGTGTTCGAGGTGTGGTGTGTGGCCAGTGCTCTGTCACTGCCTGGCACAGGTGTTTGAGGGTGTGGTGTGTGGCCAATGCTGTGTCACTGTTAGCCTGGCACAGGTGTGTGAGACATGGTGTGTGGGTCAGTGTTCTGTCTCTGTTTGCCTGGCACAGGTGTGCGAGGTGTGGTGTGTGGCTAGTGCAGTGTCTCTGTTAGCCTGGCACAGGTTTTTTTGAGGTGTGCGTGGGCAATGCTCTGTCACAGTTAGCCTGGTACAGGTGTTTTTTTGTGTGTGGTGTGTGGCCAATCCTCTGTCACTGTTTGCCTGACACAGGTGTGTGAGGAGTGACCAGTGCTCTGTCACTGTATGTTTTTGAGGCGTGGTGTATGTGGCATTGAAAAAGGCAGATATGAGCCCATTTAGATGCCAGCTTCTGCCTTCACAGATCTGCAGCAGCACTGTTTTCTCTGAAAGTGAACTGGACAGTCTTCAGGTAGTCACTGCGGCACAGCGTGTGTTGACTGATAGTTGCAGGTGGTTAAACCTTCCAACCTCATGGAAGCTCTACAGGAAGGGATTTTCGGTTGATGCATTTGCCATCCTTCAGTGTCTTATTGTGCAGCAGCCTCAGACTGTGCCAGCTGGTACCATGAACAGTGTTCTGAATTGTTGGCACATTAATGCAAGATGAAGGCCTGTGGGGAGTGTAAAAGATTGGAAAAGAATAGGAACCGTTTGTTGAAATTGCTTTATTGCTAAATAATGTAGTTTTGATTTTTTTGTGATTGCATGAAATCCCCCCCCCCCCCCTCCTCCCCCCATTATATGTCTGACGGATACACATTTTAATTAACCACCCTGTTGTTTTGTGTAGTCACTGACTTGGCAAATGTAGTTGTGTCATTTCAAATACACACGTGTCATTCCCTGTCAAATTTAACATGTTCATCCTGTCTGATGGTGGTGTACGCTTTGCTAATCTCTCTTCATGATACGCATATATCAAGTCTGATACCTGTTTCAAATCTGAATGTTCCCAAGCCTAACACAGTTACACAGTCTGGTGCCGTACTGCATGAAAACATCCTGAGGTTGTTTGCCCTTCCAATCAGAGGCATGTCTATCTTTCCGAGTCTCCGGCGAACACTGCATGGCTCATAGCTTCGAAACAATTCTTGTGGCTTCTTCCAGTTCTACCACTGATCACGGCATGAGCTCAGCATTACTGACTAACCTGAGGATTGATTCCTGTTTCCACTGCAAGCGTGGCATGGCTTCACAACATCTGCACCGTAGAAGTTGTTTTTGATTCAGCTTCGTCAGCCCAGCCTGGGGTGAGACCGAAGCGATACTCGGCAAGTCCGTTTCAAGCTCTCCGCTGTGTGCTTCTCTTTCAGATTTCTGTCTCTGCTAGAGGCGGGGCTAGAGTTGTTAGGGGACACGTCTGACGATCAGAACCCCAGGCCCAAAAGGCGAGTCGAGTCGGTTTCCATGAAAACCTTGAAGGCAGTTAGACCGCCCCCCGCATGCCGCAAGGGGCAGGGGGAAGGGCACAGGGAAACGGTCATGTGATGTCCCGCTGCATGGAAGGTTGGTCACTGTGAATTTCAAGACTTTAAGGCGGGGATTTTTCTTTTTTTTTTTCTTCTTTTTTTTTTTGTTTTTCGCAGCGTTTTATTGTATTCGCTCACAGATTGGCTGACTGTTTTTTGGATGCTTTATTGGTAGGAAGTACTTTTTGTGTATATGTTGTCTTTTTTATTACACGGTTGATAGGTTTTGTAGATTGAGTGTTAGGTGAATGGCATTTGAAGCAATGCTTTGCTTATTTCTTTTGAGATGTTCATGTTTTGCCCGTCCAATTTCCTTTCATTTTGTCCAAGTTTTTGGTTGGATTTTATCGTCAGATAAGTACTAATTTCTCATTTTCTGGTGTATGATTATTTGCATTCAAGTAAGTACTAATTTATCATTTTTGGGAGGTATCATTTCCTGCATTTAGCTTTGTCTTATTTCCTTGTTTGTTCATGGTTCCTTTCCAAGTAGAAGAACCTCATTTTTAACTGTCCTTGCTAACATCAGCCACATTGATTCTCTGTTGCGGTTTCAAGACGATCTTCTGTTCCAACTCCTGGATGTCCAAATAGCATGTTCCTGTGTTTGTGGCTTCCTGTAGAAGCATATGCCTGTGATTATGGCTTTGATAGAAGCCCTACGATGGACTGACAGATTTACAGTGTTTCTGTTTGATCCTGGTTGATAGTTTGTTTGTGTGTCTGTCTCTAAAGAAGGGCATTTGTGTAAACACATTTTTTTTGTTGTAATGTTTCTAGTTTGCCTTCTCAGAATGGAATCCACCCTTTACCTCATAGCCTCCCCCCCCCCCCCCCCCCCCCCCCCCCCCCCCCCCCCCCTCCCCCCCCCCCCCCCCTTTTTTTCCATCTTGTTGTAGTCTGTATATTTGGAAAAGAAAGTATTTTTTTGTTCTTGATATTGCAGTATAAATGGGGATACTCTGGTGCTAGTCTTGCAACCAGTTTGTGGGGATGAGTGACCTAGCTTATTTCTGCTCTTCTTACTTTTTGCTGGTTTAGGACAGAATGGTCCGGTACAAATTCTGTTTTAACTGAAAAAGGGAAAACATTAATTAGATAAGGGAGAGGGAACTTTCTGGTTTAATAATTAGGAGGGGAAAAAGTGTCTGCCTCATGGATGATGAAAAGTGTTTTTGAAGGGAAAATAAACAACACAAAAATAAGCAGATTCCTGGCTACTCTTGGCATGATTTTCACTTTTTGATGGAAAACTTCTTCAGTTTGGCCTCTGATGAGGAGAGAGCTCGTTAATGTGTGTCTTCAGGGTAAAGAAAAGTTGCGAGAATGCATCAGCACATGCCTTGGACTGCTACAGAGTGACTTTGAATAATTATGGTGGCGAGTAGACCAGAGGGAACCGATAAATGATACTGGTGGCTTGACCTAATAAAGGAGTACCTTACTACAGCTCACATCGTACAGGCAGCCTGACATTTCAGTCTTTCACATGCAGGCAAACTGGCACCTATCAGAAAGTGACTAAACAGGTTGGTAGGGAAAGGGTTAAGTCTTCCAGTACCTAATACCAGTGAAGCCAGTCCTTACCTGCGCATGGGCTTTTGTGCATGGTCACGCAGCTGCTATTGCCCACACAGCATGTTTAGCGGGTTTGCTTACTTTCTTGTTTCTTTGCCTTTACCTCTGACTTACTTTGATCATTGACAGTTTTGGATAGACAAATTCATGGTTTGAAGCATGGAATCAGTTTTAGGTAATGTAAAGAAAACAGTTTTACATGTAGTTAAGCACACAGAAGGTGGAAGGAGTGCTGCGTTGTGAGATGAGCAGAAGGATGGAGCTCGTAGGTGGGTGTTATTAGGTTGGGGGAAAGTTGAAGCAGCAGCCACAGACGTTGGTGACCTCCTTGCAGTAGTGCCTTGGATATGTTGTCTGCTCCAGCGTGCTGCCTGCCCCAAACAGTGACTTAGTCATGCTGGTTAAAGTGGCTTCATATAATGGTCATCACCGAGTCATGCTTGTAGGGAAAGGGTTAAAGTGGCTTCATATAATGGTCATCACCAGGGTCAGTTAGTCGTGCTGGTAGGGAAAGGGGTAAAGTGGCTTCATATAATGGTCATCAACGAGTCATGCTGGTAGGGAAAGGGTTAAAGTGACTTTGGATAATGGTCATTACCAGAGTCAGTTAGTCATGCTGGTAGGGAAAGGGTTGAAGTGGATTCATGTAATGGTCATCACCAGGCTCAGTACCCAGGCAGTAGAGTCTGATCTGATGTTCTGCTTACCATAGAGATGGTCCACTTCCTCAGAGACCATCATACCTTGGTGGGAGGAAAGCCATTGAAGAATTGCTGTTATGCAGGGAATGAGAGTTCAAACTTCTGTCGGTTTTCCCTGAATATTTTCTGTTGGGTCTCCATTTTCCCCAGGTCAGGTTTTCTGTGATTTCCCTGTCCGTAAGACATTTGCTGATTTTTTTTTTCCTTGTTGGATTCTCTTTCCTTTTTTTCCTCCTCAGATTTCCTTTGAACAGGTTTTTTCTGTGAGAGGGTGCTTTTCATTCTTGTAGGTTTTTTTTTTTTTTTTTTTTTTGAGGAAGTTTTACTGTCAGATTTTTTTTTTTTTTTTTTTTTTTTCATGTTAGCATCCTCCCCCCCTCCCCTCCTTGCTCAACCAACCCCCTTTCCCACTTCACCACTCTTTTCTTCCTTCCCTGTAACAAACATATTTCTGATGATGATCAGATTTTTCTTTTTGTTTTTTTTAATTTTTCTCTTTTTTTTTTTTTTTTTTTTTGGTTGTCCTGATTTCCACAGATTTTTTACCACTGTGATTCGACCACAGCCATTTTCAAATTTTTTTTAACTGTCTTTTTGACAGATATTTTCCTGTAGATATTTCCGCAATTTGGTTTCTTAGTTCAGATTTTTTTTCCCCAACTGTTACGGTTTAAGTGTACTCCTTTGTCTTGTTTGTTGGCTTTGTGAGACGGGCTGACGGTCTGGTATGACGCAGTGTCTTCAGTGGGGACTTGAAAATGCAAAGACTTGCTTATCCAGGAAATGTGTGTCTGGGTATCTGGCTGCTCTGTGCATAAAAGGGACGGAGTTTTCAGCAGGTTGAAAGCGTAAAGGCGCACAGCATAATAATAGGGAGTTTCCCTGCCCAGCCTTATCACATTGTGATTCTCGTGGCATCAGTGTTGTGGTAGAGAGGTTTTTCTACCCTTTCTATCCATGGGAGCTGTACGCCATATCATATGAGGTGGGCATGGACCTTTAGCTTTAGTGCACGACCTAACTTAGTGCGCGACCTAGCTTAATCTAACAAAGGAAAAACCTCAAGGATGTCGGCTGATACGGCCTGATATGGATTGGACCTAAGGTGGTACCCAAGACTTCGTTCAGTTTCCCTGTTTCTCATTGGAGGTGACCTTCAGCCTTGAGGGTCAAGGTCAGGGTGAGGAAGTTTGGCGCCAGTGGAGATTGAGGTGTAGCATTGTAATGGTGGACGAAAAACTTCTTTTTTAATTGGGTCTTTTTGAAAGGTGGCCAGGACCCTTTTGAAAATTCACGTGAATCTGATGAGAAAACTTGCGGATATATTAGGGAGATGAAAACCATAAGGAAGCACCAACTTTATCAATGTAGGTAATTTAGAGTTAAGCCTGGATGTAACAAGCTAAAAAAAAAAAAAACCATCAGATTTTTGGCTGGCTGTCAAGTTCACAATCCAATCTGTGATTTGATTCCAGTTTGATGTGGCTCCACATCCGCCTGCCAGACTCTCGGAAAATTTTCAAGCTTTTTTCATGCTTTCTCTGTCTTGTGTTCAGATGGAGAGGGAATGAGTGAGCAGCTGTTGAAGTTTCTCAGAAAACAGGCCACTCATTGCAGCTTGATCCTTGGTGGGAGATCCTCTGCTATTCAGTCTGTTACGTCACGTCAGGGTGTGTGTAGCCTTGCCAGCCATGAGGGCTGAAGTGGTGGAATACAACGTGAGATGTGTAGCCTGTTACACAAAGCATGCGGAAGGATGTAGCGCTATGATGACATGCCCCTGTTGCAAGTTACAATGTGCGATACAGTATTGGTATTCTGTTACAGGTTAGGCTGGAGGATTCAACACATTACTAATACAGTTCAATTCCTTTTGTAGTATATTATCACCATGATCATGTTACAAATTACATTGCGGGTTGTTATTCTTTATTGATGGAACCCTTTCATGATCTACATGGGTTAAGTAATGCATTCTTAACACAACCATACTGCAAATTCAAACTGGATGATGCATCTGGAAATATATTAATTAGTGAAAAGTCCTGTTATGAATTAATTGGATGATGCAGTGCATTGTTAATTATAACACAGGCAGATACTGATGAAATATGATAGTACTTACTTTTATAATGCGCCAGTTGCATGGCAGGATGTATTAATATTACAGCCTTTTTAGAAATTGAGTTAGACAAAATAAAACATTAAGAGAGTAATACTTTCCCTGTATGTATACATGTTGGAATGCAAATTAAAAAAAAAAAGTTAAAAAAAAAATAGTAATACTACAAATTATTTAGATGAAATAAACTATTACCACCAGATGGCACAAATGGTCCTGTTAACAAATTATTTAGATAATGTGACCCATCATCCATATGATTCTGCTACAGATTAATTTGGATGATACATTGCATGTATATTACAATCATGGTATAAGTTATATGAAAAAGAAATGTGTGATATTGTTTGTAGAATTCAGTGAGAGACTCTGCGTGATGTTATATCATTGATAAATCTTGCTGCAAATTATTGTGGATGATGTAATGAATTATTAACTCAGGCCTTTTTTTTAACCACAAACTATTTTTGGAGGATGTAGTACATTATTTCCACAATCCTATTAACAAATTATATTGGAGGATTAACATGTTCCTGTTAATTCTTTTGAGGATGTAATACTGTCTAAATATTGTTGTGTTACAAATATCTATTAACACAGTTTTTTTACAAGTTAAAGAGATTTTCAAGTACATTATTTTTACAGTCCTTTTACAAATTAATAGAATGATGTTATATACATTATTAATACCACCCTGTCACAAATTAATGGGATGAATGATAGATAATTAATAGAGTCCACTTATAAATTAAGGGGATGATAAATACATGATCAATACAGTCAAGTTACGGATTAATGGGCGATCATATAATACATTATTTATACAGTCATATCACATATTAATGAATGGCATGATACAATTCATTATTCATACAGTCCTGGTAAGGATAACATGTGAGAATGTTCTCTACTGTCTTAATCAGTTCAAGATGTCATCAAAGTTGAAGAACATCACAAAGTCAACCGAGAGTAAGTGGATCTTGTTACACCAGAGTTGTTAATAAATCACGGAAAGATTTAAAGTCCAGGAAAAAAATAAAAAAAAAAGAAATTCCCCACCAGTGATACCAACAGATCTTTGCTACAACCAGTTTCAGTATGATGGTGGTTTTATTTATTTATTAAAAAAAAATTTTTTTTAACCATTTCTTGTATTTTGTATTATTTTTAGTCAAAAGTGTGTGTGTGTGTGTGTGTGTGTGTGTGTGTGTGTGTGTGTGTGTGTGTGTGTGTGTGTGTAGAAGCGGGAAATACAAAAACGAAAATGATGGTGCTGTTTCTAGGTTTATTACCATTTTTCTTTTGTTCGATCTCATGAATGCATTTTGCACAAAGTTGTTTGCAAAGAGGCTGCATCACTGGCAAGGATGAGACGCCTTCACATATGTTCAGTGTTGTGGCCCAGGCATGTTATTGTGCTGCACATCAGGCGGTTTTTCTCCCTGAAAGATAATGATGATCATGCCTGCTATGATTTTTAAAAAGCATTAATACTGTGTGATGTCATGAATGATCTCTGACAGTGTGATAAAAAAAGGGATGAATATTCATTAAAGTAATGAAAAGATCTCGTGAACATGTCCCTTGTTCTACTCTCATCTGTGTGTTTGAATATAAAGTTTGTATTGGGTTTCCTGTGATACTTGATATAAAGTTTGTATTGTGTTTCCTGTGATCCTGAATATAAAGTTTGTATTGTGTTTCCGGTGATACTTCACTGAAAGTTGAATAGTCTAGTGTTCGCTCTATCTTATAACATTTTACCTGTAATAAGCCTAAACTCACTACTTGCTAATATTTTAGTGTCTGTTTTGTTTTATGTCATGACAGCGATAAGAAAATATTTTGATTTTCTCCTGCCTGTGGAAACTTGTTAATTTTCAGTGCATGTTTAAAGCCGTGTTTGAGATCATTTTATTTGTGGCCAAACTGAATTTTCTATTGATTATGTACGCTTTATTTAAAGATTGATTAAAGATCCATAATTTATATCACATACATTGTTACAAGACTTGCTGTTTTTCTAACAGAAAACATTTTAGCGTAAGCCGTAATTGATAGAACAGTATTTATTGCTAGGCTTATGGTTTTACTGACAGTCAGTGTTTCAGTGGTAGCTATGTTCAATGTCAGAGTAATTCTGGCTAGACATAGTTTTTACTGATATTCCCAGATTTTTGCATTTGCTGTGTTTTATATCATGGTACGTATGCCAAGACTTCTGTAGTAGTTTTACTTTATCACACGATATTTGTGGCACGACATACATTTGAACTGGCAGATAATATTTCAGAATCAGTATAGAATGTAAAGAAACGTGCACACGCATGCATGAATGCATACATACATGCACAGATGCATGCACGTACATACACAGACAGACAGACACAAAGACATATAGATGCACAGGCAGACGGATCGAGGAACAGACTCACACACACACACACACACACACACACACACACACACACACACACACACACACACTCGCTGTCTCTCTCTCTCTCTCTCACAATGTCTCTCGCTATGTCTCTCACTGTGTCTCAGTCTCTCACAGGATTAGCATGAGCAAGTGAGAGAACAAGGCTGGAGGGCAGTGGAAGAAGAAAGAACACTTCAGTATTCAGTCAACTTATGGTGATGAACCTCTCTGTTCAGTTTCAGTTTTTTGTTTCGAGATGGTCGCTCCCCCTCACGCAGCAGCCACATCGGAAGTCCAGCCTGACCCCCAGACCATAACACTCGGTCAGTTGTTCCCACCTCACCAATGGACGACTGGGACGATCGTTGCTACCACTCTTCCTCACGGTCACCTGTCAACTCTGACCTCGGTGGTGACCATGGTTTCTTGGGCTTCCTGGGTGGTGCTGCGCTGTGTGCCCCATTTTTGATGAGGACAACTTTTGTGTACAATGGATGGTACGAGTATGGACGAATTGAGCATTGTTTGTTGCTGATATGGGATTTCACCACAGTTTGTACAATGGATGGTACGAGTGTGGACAGATCGAGCATTGTTTATTGCTGATATGTGGTTTCACCACAGTTGACCCATAGGTTGGGGCAGTGTTCTGGGTTTGTGCAGCGCAGATCACCTTGACTTTGAACGATAGCGGATTTATGGCAAAATCAGGTATCTGCTAGGTCTCATTGAAGGGTCCTAACCCCCACCTCTATTCTCCCTGCCTCCCCCCCCTCCCCTCCATCCTCCCCTCCTCCTATAGCATAGCAGACGGTGTCTGTTGCACCAATCCATAGAGAGGTAGAGAAGACTTCTTGAAGCGAGTGAAACCTTGAACAATAGTCTATAATGTAGTTAGTGTATTTGAATCATGGACAGGTCAGCTCTTGTATGTTGTGTAGGAGAATGTATCGACTTTTCACCCCATATTGGTACTATGGTAGTAAATGTTGCACGCTGAAAGGCGGAGAAAATAAAAGGAAGGTCCTGGGGCCCAGTGGTTAATGTCAGGGCTTCATAGCTGGAAGATCACAGGTTTCTCCCACCGTGTTAGACACTCACTCCAGTTTCCCGGACAAAGGCTGCTGTTGTCCTCAGGTCCACCAGGGAGCTGTAGAGTGGGATGTCCAGGGTCCTTGTCGTTGGTCACACCCTGTCCCTAGCAAACCCACTTCTAAGTTTGAACCCCATCGTCAGAGTTTAGTTTTTGTTGGTCTCCCTGCTGTTAAAAAAAAATTCTTTCTTTCCTGTCTTATCTTCCATGCAGTCCTGCTCCCTGCATGCACGCACGCACGCGCGCGCGCACACACGCACGCATGCGCACGCATGCAAAGCCCCCCTTGTTTCCCAACAGGCATTACTCTGTGACTCTCATTCTGGGTCCTCCCTAAACCCCCCCAACCCCTCCCCCGCCTGTCCCTCCCTTCACTTCAACCTCCCCACTCCCCCCTTTCTACGTCCTCCCTCCCACAGAGTCAAACCCAGGGTTTTTCCAGTTGAGCTGAACTGACCCTGAAAACACAAGACAACTGCAGGCATATTCCACACAGATTTGATGTCTTGACGCACGAATGTTGCGATTATGGGTCATGGTGGTGCACAGGTGTTTCAAACTCACGGAGTAAATGGATGGTTTCCTGAAAGAGCAGGACCGATTGCCAAACTTGTAAAACAGAACCTCTTTTTGGTGTTCACATTCTGAGTGTTTATTGGTTCTTAGTCGTGAAATGCTGCAGCAGTACCCCTAATGTGGCCCATTGTGGTCGGCTGGGGTATAAGCAACATTACCTTACCTACCTGCAGAAGTACCCAATTCTAGGTCACGTCAGCAATGCTTCAGTGGCGGTTTCTCTGCTGATGAAGCAACCATGTTAACCTTCATGCCACCTTAGTTGACAAAAACTCGACATTGGTTTACCACTGCAGGCGACAAAACTCAGCAGCCCGTACATACCACAGCAGGTGGCAAAACTGATGCTCTTAACACAAAGGGATTGTGGTGATAAAGGGCGAAAGTTCAAAACTGGCTGGCTTTCCCACATGTGAGAGGGACCAGATCACTTAACAAAATGGGTGATGCTTTTTTTTTTTCATCAGATCTTTCATCATGTGCTGACTGTCATTTTTCTTCCTGACCAACCCTGCTTTCCCATTTTTTCCCTCTTTGATGAAATCTCATGAACACTGGACAGTGAGCTATGTGATATCTGTGCGTGCTTGTGCCAGGGTTTGTGTGTGTGTGTGTGTGTGTGTGTGTGTGTGTGTGTGTTTATTGTTGTCTTCAATTTAACGTCTATCCACATAGTGATATTAGACAATGTGTGTGTGTGTGTGTGTGTGTGTGTGTGTGTGTGAGTGAGTGAGTGAGTGAGTGATGTAGTCATAATGTTTGTCTCTCATTCCTTTGAAATCTCAATAAAAAGAAGCTTCAAATGTATGTATATGTGTGTGTGATGCTTATGCGGTATACCATGTTTCAAATAATGCAACTGAAATCATTCAAGTCATTTATTTAGATAGTTTTCTTATGCAATATGCTCAAGGTTAGAAAACTGTTAAAGAAGGATAGAGAGCATTTTATGTATCCAAGTGTTGGTTTTTTGTGATATATATATATATATATATATATATATATATATATAATGTGTCTGTGTGAGTATTGTCATAAAACTAAACAAGTTGAAATTTGCGAAATTGTCGTATCTCTTGATCACATTTGGAGGTATGAATTCATTAGCAAAATTTGTTACACATGCGAGATGTGATCATCTGTTTATATTGGAAAACATGATGGAAAGAAAGGGCATCTATTAGCGCACATATGTGACCACCTCCCACAAAATGATAAGCAAGTCAGGCAAGGGTTAGTCACGCTACAGAAACAAAAGGAGATGAGGATCATTTGAGGGCAAAATGAATGTACTGCACCAGCCCACAGCAAAACCAGTAAAGTTTTTGCTTAAACCAAGCTAGGAATGTGATGAATTGGTAACTTTGCAGACCCTTTCCATTATCATATTTATGATAGAATATTAAAACTTTACAGGGTTTTTCCCCCCTCTCAGAATGGCTTCTGTGCTACTTGGATGCTTTTGAATTAAAAAAAAACATTTTCATTTTCCAGCAGACAGAAGGCCTTTCTATACAGTTGGGTAGGCCATTCTCTGTTCTTTCTATTAACATGTATATTTCAGTAAAAAAAAACAACAAAAAAAACAGTTGGGGCTATTCGATTATTTTTTGGAGGTGGTTACATAAGTGACTGATTGTAAATCTGAAAGGAAGCTTTGGTTCAGATGTCTGCAGGATATGTTAACCACACATAGCTGATGTCGATTAAAATCTGAACACGTTCAGATCATTGATTTGGGCATTTCATTTGACTACCACCTGAATGTTCAGTTTACAGCATAATCTCCCTTCACAGGAAGGCAATTTAGAACAGTTGGTAATTTATGGTTGCCCCAGTTGACTTGGTAACCTAAAGTCTCACAGGACTTGCTGAAATCCTTGCATGAGGTTCTTGAGTTTCCCAACGTGGAACCTGATGACTTTGTTAACCTAAAGTCTGAGACGATTCCCACAAATCCTCACATGAACTGATGAAGGTTCTGAGGTCTCCCTAAGTAGACCAGTAACAGGAAGCCCTGGAAAGATCAGGCTGACGAGGTGGACTAAGGGCATAAAAGCTGTCAGCAAACAAATGGACAATGGTGGCTCTGAATTCATGACCTATGGTAATGTGTATAAATGGGTCAGTATTGTTTTGCAGGTCTATACATCCCAGTATGGTTTTGGTGATGCACCATCTTATCCAAAACTATGCTAAATGCAAATGAATAACGCAAAAGTTTACCATATGAAATGCTATGAAATGTATTGTTTTGGAATGTGTAGGGCTGATTTCTCTCTCTGACTCTCTCTGACTCTCTCTCTCTCTCTCTCTCTCTCTCTCTCTCTCTCTCTCTCTCTCTCTCAGTTTGCTTGCTTATTTGTTTTTATAGTCTTATAAACAGTAAGTCAGTTTCAAATTGTCATGGTTATGTTAACCCTTTTAATAACCTTTCCTGTTTTCACTGTTTCAAAATTGTCATGGTTATGTTAACCCTTTTAACCTTTCCTAGTTGACAGTCCTGCTAGTCTCTCCAGCCTGGTCATTTTAGGCTGATCTAACTCGAATACCTCAGAGGCTCCTCTACTATTTTACTGAGAGGCTTACAATTTCATATTATTGTTTCAAAACAATTGCATTTCAACATTTTGACATTTCATGTAATTTGATGAACTTTCCAACTTGTGATGGCTTTGACGAAAAGATTATTGTTATTCTGTGCATACCTTTAAAAAAAATATAAGCATTAAAAAAATGCACTGATCATTCAAATTACTCAGCAAAATGTAGCATGCATATGAGGAAGGAAGTTCTTTTGCAAGTTACCTCCCTTTTCAAGCAGTATCTGGGGCTGATGAACCAGTTCGAGTTACCAGGCTACTTTAATCGAATGCTGTTGGAGCACAGGCCGAGAGTGAGCAGAGCAGAGTTCAGACGTTGGGGGGTGGGGGTGGGTGGGTGGGGGGTTTAATGAATGAACACTGTCATTACCTCCCTCAGATACACATCGTCTTTTAAATTTCAGTGAAGAAATTTTATCAGTTTTTGAACCACTTTTTTCTTTTTAAAAATTTTTTAATTTTTTATTTAAAGAGAATGCTATAGTCTTCCAATAAAGAAAACTTCCAACAAGCAAAACACGGGGTACATGAGGCCTAGTTCATCCGAGCAAGTGTCTGTAAGCAGCAATTAATTACAAGGAGAAAATGGTGCAGGGCCTTAATTACACTTGATAATTGAACTTCTAGAGGACCATCCTGTGTATGTATACACTGTCGCCTGAATGTTGTCTTAAATGGAACAAAGGCGTAGTCATTCAGCAGGTAGACCTTTTGTATTAGTACACACGTTAGCTTGAATTTTATCACAAGTGGAAGAAATGCCTGTATGTGCAGCATATAGATCCTCTGTATATGTACAGCTGCTAGCCAGAATTTCATGTAGAAAATAAAAGCAGTTCACACAGCAGGTGGACCTACTGTATATGTACACACCCTAGCATAGAAAGAAATAGTGACCTATACACACAGCAATGGATGTAGTGTGCGACCGTTCAAGATTTGGTTATTATTTCAAAGAGGTTAGGAATGGGTATTAGGAGTCCATTTTTCTCTCTCTCTCTCTCTCTCTCTCTTTTTTTTTTTTTTTTTTTTGCTTTCAGGTGTGTACCATACCCCCAAGTTTACGCATGAAGTCATCTTGCCCTCCCCCCTCCCCCTTGCCACCACCCTTCCCAAATGTTTATTAAGGAGGGGAGGACCTGGAAATAATCTTCTTTACCTTGGGAATTGCTAACGAAGTGATTCTTTGATGGCATTTTTCTTTTCCTTTATTTTAAAATATTTTTTTGTCTGTTTTTTTTTGTAGTTCTCAGAAAAAAAAAAAATGTATATATAATTAGGGTCTTTACGCAATTCTCAGCAAATATCTTTGAACATTGCTCTAGTCATCCTCACGAATGATGAATTTCTTGTAAACATGAATAAGTTTGTTTCTCTGTTTAGAAACAGTAATACACACAATTATGCAACTTTCAGCAAATGCCTTTGAACATCATCCTAGTCATGCATCACTGCTGATGTGTTTTATTTATATAAGTGCATATTCCCACTCTCTCAGTATAACAAAATTAATGCACACAAATATATGTGTGTGTATATATATATATATATATATATATGTATATATGTGTGTGTGTGTGTGTGTGTGTGTGTGTGTGTGTGTATGCAGTGGAACCTCTTTACAGCAATCTTAAAATTGTCATGAGAAAAGACTTTTGATAATGTAGAATCACCTCTCTACAACAATCTAAAAAATGTTATGGGGGAAAAAAATACTTTTGATAATATCGAATAACCTGTCTACAACAATCAAAGAACATGATGTGGCAAAAAAAAAAAAAAAAGACTTGATAATGTAAAGTAACCTCTCTATAACATTATAACAATCTAAAAAATGTCATGGAGGAAAAAAAGACTTTTGATAAATGTAGAGTAACCTGGCCACAGCAATCTTAGAAATGTCTTGGGACAAAAAAAAAACAACTTTTGATTGAGAGGGGTCTTAGACAGGAAGGCAGATTGCTGAACGGTTTTATATACAGGCTCGTGAACTAGTCAGCTTGCAAGCACACACATGCACCGATTACAAAGAGAGTGTAAGAAAAGTCAAGGGAGAGAGGAGATCATCGTACTAACGGCAGGTGGAGGTAAATCCAGTCACTGAGGACAAGCTGGGTGCGTCAATCAGTTTACCCCAGAAGCAACAGCAGCGAATAGCATGATGATTGATCTCTAAGCTACTCAGTTCACATCAAAATTTTGATTTTTCTTTTTTTTTTATGCTGACATGGCCTTTACATTTCTCTTCTATACATTTATTCACTAGAGTTCAGTGATAAAGCCCTGAAACATATCTGCATTGCCTATATTTGAAGGTTTATAATGGAACGAATGAGAGCAAACGTAAAACACTAGTCTGCCAAACAACTGAAATAAACAAATTTCAAGACAGGCACGACACACTTTTGACGTTTAAATCTTGGGCAGGACAAACAAAGAAAATGAACACACGCACACACCAAACCCCAGCAAGCAAAAATGCATAAAATGACTCGGATGTTTTCAATGTCAGCAGGAAGTGGTCTTGAGCTGACTAAAATTGCAGAACGGAACTGAAGAGAAATTTGGAAAAGGAGAGGGAGGGAGAGAATGCCTGTTAATGTTAAATGGTGAATGGTTCTAGTTGCACTAGATCACATACTGGCAGAAAAAGAAAAAAAATGTCCAAAATGCTATCAGTTGCATGTTAGGGGGGTGTGAGCTTAGGGAAAGATCTGGTTTATTAGGAGACTGATACCTGGCCTATTTTTGAACCACCAGTAAAAGGAAAGCTGTTGAAGGCTGTCGGTTGGTTGGTTACTCTTCAGAATAGGGAGGAGTTGCTCTACATAGGTGGATTTTTTTTTTTTTTTTTTTTTTTTTTTTGCGTGAAAAATTTGACCTGTTATATCTTTATTGCTACATTACTCAGGTCAGCTCTGGGAGACTGGTTGATTTTTGTGAACAGATCACATGCTTTGCATTTCTCCACTGTCTGCCTTTACTGCCAGAATTTTCCTTGCATGGGTATATGCCTGGGTGCACGCATGCACATGCACATATATATGTGTGTGTGTGTGTGTGTGTGTGTGCGCGTGCATGTGTGTGTGTGTATGTGTGTGTGTGTGTGTGTGTGTGTGTGTGAAAAACAATGACCTTCATCATGATGGATGTGTATACCATGTAGTCATTGACCTTCGTCATGATCAGTCAGTCAGTGAAAAAACAAGTTTCATTACTTTACAAAACATAAATAAGGTGATAGTAGTTGGTTCCACTTCTGCATTTCAAATACTCATAATATTTCTTCAATGATCTTTTGCAAACAGCCAGGTTTTACAGTGTAGATGAAGCCATCATTTGACATGTTAACGTTGATACAAAGCAACACAAATAGTTTTCTCTTTTTTCTTCATTATTATTCTATTTAATACTGTTGCAGGCCTGAGTTTATTGATGGTGTGCAATCTCTTACATTTGTGCAGTCAACAGCAGTGCGTAACTGTAGACTTACATTTTCAGCTGATTTGGAAGGGAAAATTCAAAGGAAACAAGAATTTGTTGCGTTGTCAATGCAAACATTATATAGAGTTGAAAATGAATGAATTTGTATATTTTGCAAAGAAAAGCACAACCACAACATTCCTGACCTAGATCTTTGTCACATGGAGCTGTACCCACCCTTTTAGTTCTTGACTTGTATTATGATAGATGTGGATTCATCATGTAGTTCTTTGACTTTCATCATAACAGATGATTACCCCCATGTAGCCCTTGGACATCATCATTATAAATGTACATTCATTATGCAGCCCTCGACTTTCATTATGATGGGTATGTATTCATTATGTAGTCCTTGACCATCATCATGATGGGTATGTCCCATTCATATAGTCCTTGACCTCTGACCTTCATCATGATGGATGTTTACTTGCCATGTAGTCCTTGTCCACAACAGATGTTTACTCTCCATCTACTGAATGACCTTCATCATGATGGATGTGTATACCATGTAGTCATTGACCTTCGTCATGATCAATGTGTACCTTCCATGTCGTCCTTGACCTTCATCATGATTGATGTGTAACCTGTAAGTTGTTGTCAACTTTCATCGTGATGGTGTGTACCTGTTACGTAGTCCTTGACGTTCGTTGTGATGGATTTATGCTTGCCAAGTTCTCTTTGGCTTTATTCATGACAGATCTGTACCTACCATAATGATGTGTGATCGAAAGGTTTACATTTTTTGTTCTTTGATTTTTTTTAAGGCATATTTGCATCTTCGTTTTTGCCTGCTAATTAAAGGTTCGTGTTTTGTTTTTGAGTAGTAGGAACATTCATTCAGTGTCAGAGTGCACAATGATAGACTCTGATGTAACATTTTTTTTTATGTTTACTATTTATTAGTAATTGGTTTATTCATGTTGTCACATTGCCATGAACTGAAAGCGCAAGGTATATATATATTTTTTTTTCTGCATTGTTTCCTGACTTGTCTGTTCGCGTGGTTTGATGATGAAACTGAGGATGGTTATTTATTTTAACCGGATCATTTTTAACTGCTTTTTCTGCACAATGGTGTGCTTTCTGTACTGAAAAGATCTGACCATTGTTTTTTTTTTCGTTTTTTTTTTTTCTCCTGAATTTGAGAATAGGAGTGATCGCTTGTGAAGAATAATGGCATTTAGATGAAGGCTGTGAGATTCATGGTGTGTTATTTTGAGTTTTAAATGAACTTGGCAGTAAATGTGGTTGTTCTAGCAGGAAAAATAGTGATAATCTTGCTTAAACTGATTTTTTCTGATGTAAAAATCAGGCGCAACATACCAAGGGTATCTCCACACTCATACACACATATGAGCTCTCATGCACCCATCGAACATTCCCCTCTCTCAGGGAATTGGGTGTCACGCAGTTACTTCTCTTCTGACACGACTGACAATAAGAAATATAATTTCTTCTCTGCTTTATGATATACACATGAAAAAAATTCAAGAGCACAAAAAGATGATGGCAGTAGAAACGCAAGAAACCGGTACTACCAAATCCCGAGTCAGAAGGTACAAATCCACCGTTTTACCTGGCCAGGTACCCATACACATACACTTGCACACTGTACCACAGTTCTGTCCGTGTTCCATGAATGGGTCTGTACAGAATGCCTGGATGTCTGTGGACAGGCAGCAGGTGATGGTGATCATTCGCTTGGGTCTTCGGGCACCAGGCTCTGGACTGGGATTGCCCTAGTCCTCTTCTAGGTACTCTACCCGAAGAGGAGTCTTCATCCGTCCCCTTTGGTTTTAGACGTGGTCTTCTTCTTCTTCTCTCCTCCTTCTTCTTCTTCTCTTGCTCTCTCTCTTTCTCTTTCTCTCTCTTCAACCTTTCTTTTCAATGCCTGCATTGGAGACTCGCTCCCACTTCAGTCATCTGAGCAAGTTTCTCTCCCTCCAACCTTTCTTTGTCCTGCCCTCTCCCTGTCTCTCTGTTGCCGCACGTCTTTCGTACTCCACTGTCCAGTGTATACTGGCATCTCTGCATAGAATCTGCCAAAGGCAGTGTTCACCTCTGTGATGAATCTCACTAAAGTAGTTGCATTTCCTCTCTAAGCCGATTTCATGCAAGTTTTCTGTACAGTTTAATGATTGACTTCAGTCCTCTCACACGTGGACACGGAAGAGACTCCCAGCTTCTTCCAAAGCATTCCCCACAATAATTAAAATGAATATCCTCCTCAGCTACAAGCACTTTGTCCACCCCCATCCGGTCCATCCTGAAATAACATTCGCTCGGCACTTCACTATAATGCTAATCAAGGCACACAGACAACTTGTACCCTTCAAATGTGAGGTCTTTTGGTACTACTCTGTCTCTTGCTTTCTTTAACAACTCGCACTGGCCTCTCCTGAAGGACAACACATTACAGTGTGCCAGTGACAGAGTGGCCGATTTGCCTCCCCTGACTGTTAAAGACCTGAAGGTTTGAACTCGAGTATTTCAAATGTCCATGCCGATTTTTGTCACCTGTCAGTAATTAGTTGACAGACTCTACCCCCCCTTGTCATCTAAGGTGCTGCACAGGTAGGGGTGGCCCGGTCTTTATCCTGTCTCTGCTGATTTACCAATCATCCTCTTATCCTCACACACTCTGAACTGTCGTCGTTTAGATCCCACCATCTGGTTGTGGGAGTTAAACTCCCTGATCAGTGTTGTTCTGATGTTTTACTTATGAAGATGAACGTGAGCGTGATGTGTGAAGAGAACTGTTGTATGGTGAATTTTGAGATTGTTAGTTTGCATAGTAATTTGAATGGAATGTTTGAGTGTCCCCCTGATCCAACATTTCTCTCACAGAAGTGTCAGTGGTGTACAAAGTTGTGAACAGACAGTAACCTTTGTTTATTCAGTTAATGAAATGTTGAAATGTGATGTTGACAGTCCCTGAATATCTGGGAAAGGGAGACAATGATAGGGATACATTGTTTCTTGCATTAACGTTGCAGCATGTTAATATAGAGACTACATTACAATAACGGTTTACTTCAGTTCGCTGGTTTGTAAAGTTTAAAGGCAAAAATGCTACTTGCAATAATAAAGTCCATACAGTAATCGGCCATGCAGAGTTGTGTGTGTTTGTTGAATAGTAGACATGGAATGCATGCGTGCACTCAAACAGACACACACACACACACACACACTCTCTCTCTCTCTTTCACACACACACACACACAAACACACACACACACACACACACACACACACACAATGCAGGCACGCACATCCTCTCGTTCTTTCTCTCTTCCTCCCTCTCTCTCTCTGTCTCTCTCTCTCTCTCTCTCTCTCTCTCTCTCTCTCTCTCTCTCTCTCTCTCTCTCTCATTCATATGGATCTTCCTGAAAGGCAAACATCAAGTTCACCACTAGTTCCACACAATATGGTTGTAGAGTTGTTCCACAACTAAGGGTGTACTCCAAGCTTTTTATCATGCTCTTGATTTTTTGTAGCTACAGTTTTTTAAATTTTTTTGGTCTAAATATAGATATTGGTTTTGTTGTTTGTATCCTTTGAAGGATTGGGACTTTTTTTTTTTTTACCACCACTGTGTTGATAACCATAAAAAAAAGTCCCTGTTTTTGTTGGCTGGAATGTTACGATGAAACAATAAAACATGTTTTTTTTTCTCACACTGAAAACAAGGACATGCAGTTTAAATAATTCCTTCGCCCTTTCTTTAATAGATCACTTACTGTAAAAAGTAACAGAGCAGAACAGTGAGAGCAATAGTTGAAAAGTAGAAAAAACTCGTGGAGAGCGTGGCAGCAGAGAGTCCTCAGAAGAGAAGCCCCCTTCAAGCAAGTGTTTCAGCCCTTATCTCCTGACACTCTAGGGGGGTTGGGCCACACCCGGTTCATGACTCCGGATGTCCCTCTGCTGCCCTTTTTTTTGGACACACCTGATATTTGTAGGAAGTTAAGCCTTATGAAGTTCACTTTTTTTTCCTCCTTGACCAGATCCAGCTTGAACACCTCTCTGCCGCTTCTGCCATTGCTTTTAGGGCTCTGGTTTTTTTTTTCCCTCCCTGCAACTGAGAGCTGTTTCATGAGGCTGTATGCAGACGTTCCCACAAAGTGAGATATTCTGTGATTTCCATGCAGATAAGGAAGGTAAAGCAATGTGCTTTATAGCCCAGCCGATCGCAAAGGGCCATATCAGGGCTGTCACCACTGGTTCAAATTCCATGCGATAGTATTCCTGATAGAATACAGTTCGGAAAATGGCTATTTGGGAAAAGCGTGGATCACAAAAGGACATAACTACACTGTATGGCTCATTTCTAGTGTTGGAAATTGGCTCAGGTTTATATGTTACAAAACAATTCAAACAAAAGTACCGCCGTACTTATAAGATTGGTTACTTTTCTTGTTATAAGCCAGAGCATAATGAGTGTATATACAAAAGCAAACAAAAACCACAGTGAAAAATAGTAAATGTTTAGATATGCATAATATTACTGAAAGTTGCCCGTCAGTTGTTCCTAATTGTCAAGACTATTCCTGACATATATTATAGATAAACCATTCCTCCAACGTCCTGTTTGGGGGGGATCCAAAAAATAATGGCGGAGAGAATTGGACCTCAACAAAAAAAAAAAAATGACCAAAACTTCAGGCATAAAAGGAAGTGGTTTCAGTTAAGAATAATACAGAGATGCTTTGGGATTAATGTAAGTTGTACTAAAGATAACTGGTCTTTCTAAACAGTGACATTTCAATTGTTTACTTCTGTCGTTAATGGTGATTATACCATGCCACATGTGTGTTACGTCACTGTACGGTCATCCAAGGTTTTTGACAAAGAAGAGTCGAGTTAATGAATGAAAAATGTCTTGTTACATTTAAATTGCCATCTTACCTGAACCCTTAGAAATAACTTGATTTGATGAAAAGGTACATGTTGACACTGGCTTTTAAATTCTAATATCATTTGCTAAATAGGTAAAGAACTGATATTGCTCGCAAAAAATGTTGGGATATGAGTTTATTTTGAAACGGCTTGCCATCCATTAGAAAAATATCTATTAGATTTTTTAAATACTTTAAGTAATCTAACGCCTCATTGTCAATGGAGGAACAACTCATCAATTTTTGAATTGGGGGGGGTGAGTTGTGAGATACGTGTTGTTTGGTAAAAGTTTTGATAAGTTTTAGGTCATGGCCCCGCTTTAGTGTAGTCCCTTAGTGGGCAGGGCTGTATGAAAAAAAGCGATGTGTTTACATATCTGG
>JADBJO010010042.1:0-5000 GCA_016801955.1 Conus betulinus
TCCAACATGTGAGGGAGAGAGGTGAGAGTGAAAAGACTAGAGACAGTATGTGTGGCGTTCTAAGTAATCTCTGTTGCCCTTTTATTATCGTTTGATATCATTGATGATGAACAGACCTTAACGTAACCACTAACTGAGCTGACCTCTCTCTCTCTGTCTTTGTTTCTGTCTCAAACTCTGTCTCTGTCTCTGTCTCTGTCTCTCTCTCTCTCTCTCTCTCTCTGTATCTCTCTCTCTCTCTCTCTCTCTCTCTCTCTCTCTCTCTCTCTCTCAGTTAATTACTGGTTAAAAATTAGTTCAATTACTAACGATCAGAATCTGCAGCCAAGCATATATAGAATGCTCTTGCTACAACATGATTCAGGAAAACTTAATTGCGTTTCTTGTGTAAAGAAAATACTGACAGAATATGGCTTTGGTATCGTTTGGTTTTTCAGGGGAGTGGGTAATACTACGCAGTTTATTTCTGAATTCAAGGATCGCTTAATTTGCTCTTACAGACAAAGTTGGCATTCCAGCATGGAAGGAAATGTCAAATACGAAAGGTATCTCTCATTTAAAGCTAATTTAGAAATGGAAAAAATATTTATAAATGTTACACATAAATGGCATAGATTTACTTAACAAAATTCCGAACTAGAACACTGGGCCTCAATACAAACAAACAAAACAAAACAAAATGTTTCGAAGCATCAGATACTAAAGCATCTCCCATGTGTGAAGAGTAAAACGACAACGAAGACGAAGTCCATTTTGTTTTTGATTGCCCTGCTTGCGCACATATTCGAAAAAATTGCAAAATTTCAGTGAGCCAGCTGCACAGAGAAAAGATCTCATCGCAATTCTATCCAGTTGTAATGAAAGCATTACCATATCATTTGCAAAATATATAGCAGAAGCCAGTGATTTTCTGAGAAAGAACATCACAATCTGTTGAGTTAAGATGTTGCGACAATACATGAATCCATACTCAGCACTTACTCTGCATTTTTCATAGCCTGATGATCTAAGGAAATTGATTAGTGGTGCGCGGCCATAGGTGTGTGTGTGTGTGTGTGTGTGTGTGTGTGTGTGTGTGTGTGTGTGAGAGAGAGAGAGAGAGAGAGAGAGAGAGAGAGAGAGAGTGTGTGTGTGTGTGTGTGTGTGTGTGTGTGTGCGCGCGCGAAGGCGCGCGCGCGCCAGCGCGCACCTACGTGCGAATTTGTGTGCGTGTTCAAGGTATGTGTGTATGTGCGCTAGGGGGAGGGATATGTCCACTTTTGTGTGTGTATGTAGATTTGAAATATTGTGAAATTCGTATGAGTTCTTTTCTTTCAACTGCATGTCTTTACTGCTGTCTATTAATGAAATAAACTGTAACCGCTTTGCCATCAGGGCTTATTTGCTAATGGCAATAAAATCTGCTCTCTCTCTCTTCTCTCTCTATCTCTCTGTCCTATGCATGTATGAATGCGTTCTCTCTCTCTCTCTCTCTCTCTCTCTCCTCTCTCTCTCTCTCTCTCCCTCCCCCCCCCCATACCACGCATATGTGTATGAATGCGTTGATCTCGACTCTCTCTCTCTCTCTCTCTCTCTCTCTCGCTCTCTCTCTTCCCTTCTACCTGTGATATGAATAAGTCTCTCTCTCTCTCTATTCTCTCTCTCTCTCTCTCTCTCTCTCTCTTTCACACATTCCAGACCATCCTACCTGTATTGTGTGTGGTATGTGTGTGTGGTGTGTGTGTGTGTGTGGTGTGCTGTGTGTGTGTGTGTGTGTGTGCGTGTGTGTGTGTGTGTGTGCGTGTGTGTGTGTGTGTGTGTGTGTGTTTTGCGTACAACCGCATTCGTCTCTCATATCTCTCTCTCTCTCTCTCTATCTCTCTATCTCTCTCTCTCGCCTCTCTTCCGTTCTCCACACCATCCAAACCGGGTCACCTGTCAGTTCCATAACAGAGCTGCGCTATTGTGTAATCCCCAAGAGAGACGCTGGGATTGCCCTCAATTCCACATGGCGTTTTGAAAGAGGAAATGAAGATGGCCCTCGCCTTCTGAAGTGGCAGCAAAGTCTTGTGTCATTGTTTTTCTTTTTCTCTTTTTTTCCCTCCTTGCTTTCGTCCCTTTGGTTGTTTCTTCGATGTTGATTTATTTGTTTCTTTGTTTCTCGGTTTGTTTTTGTTCGATTTTGTTTGTTTGTTTGTTTTCGTCTCTTTTTCATGTTTTTTTTTTCCTGCCTGTTATTCTTACGTTTTTTTGTGTTTTTTTTTCACTTCCGTCCGCTTGATTTTTTGTTGTTTTTACTCTTGCTTTCTTTCTGTCTGTCTGTCGATCAGTTATATCTTTCCTTTATTCTTTTGTATGTTTTATTCTGCGTTCCTTTGTCTTTTTTTTGTATACTTCTTTTAATTTTCTCTCCTTAATTTTTTTTTTTCTACTCTCTTTGTTTTGGGGGGTTTTTTTTTTTTTTTTTTCTTGCCCCCCCACCCCCCCCCCCCCCACCCCCCCCCACCCCCCCAATATCTCATTCCTTCATCGACGCGTCTCTTTCTTCTCTTTCTTTTTTTTTTTTTAAATCTTTTCCCGTCTCTTCGGTGTTCTCTCTCTCTCTCTCTCGCTCTCTCTCTCTCTCTCTCTCTCTGTCTCTGATCTCTGTCTGTCTCTGTCTGTGTCTCTGTCTCTCTCTCTCTCTCTCTCTCTCTCTCTCTCTCTTTTCTCCAATTGCAAATGTCAATGTTTTGAATGGTTATGAACCGTAAGTCTTTTCCTTATGGCCCATTTTTACACTGTCTTTTCATTCCTTATGCATTTCTTTCCTTAGACTGCCCTTTTTTGCGAGTTTTTGTTTACTCTCCATATGTCCATTGCATGAACACACACACACACCCACACACACAACACACACACACACACACACACACACACACACACATTGCCTTTAGTTTACACACATTTTGTTCAGCATTTTAGTGGTGTTTTCGACTTCTGTAATGCGAACAAGGAAAGCAACGGACAAAAAAGAAAGTTATGAACATATAAACACAGTGTGGTAATATCCATTTCTACTCAGCAATCGGAATAACCCCCAAGTATATGCCAGCCTGTCGAAGTGGATTAAATTCCGCCGGGAGATGATGAAAAGGGATGGGCCGATTTGACATTGAGGATCTGCGTGCGAGTCAGCAGAAACGTGAGATGAATGCAAATGCAGAGAAAGTGATTTCTTTTTCAGATTATTTCATCATGCTTCAATATTAGATTGAATGGATCTTCTTTTATTGTGAATCGAATCAAGCATGATGCAAAAAATTGATCCGTTATCAGTAGAATAAACTGTGCAGTTTAACATTGCTAACTATAACTAGTTTTTTAACTCTCTCTCTCTCTCTCTCTCTCTCTCTCTCTCTCTCTCTCTCTCTCTCTCTCTCTCTGCTACAAGAAACCACACCACAGAAAAATCGGCTCCATCCATTAAATAGCGAATAGTCCTATCTATCAACCTCACAGAAGCAAGCAAAGTAAAGTTCACTTGCCACCACAAGCACCAGGGCTTCAAGAGAGCCAAAGGTGGACGGAAGTGCACAACAGATTAATGACAAAATTGATTTGAACAGCATGTTTTGTCACTTTCAAGTCCACTACCCATCTTTTCAAAAGTCAGAACGCCAGAGATACACAAAAAACACAGTCAGTAACGCGTGTGTCCGCCATTTGCGTGGATGCACGCGATGCACCTTTGCCTCATGGATTGAGTCAGAGTCCTCAGAGTCATCTGGGGTATTGCCTGCCACTCCTGCTCAAGGAACTGGAACAGCTGGTTGAGGTCAACTGGCGGGGGTGATTGCTTCGAAGTCGCCGGCCCAGCACGTCCCATAGGTGCTCGATTGGATTAAGGTCCGGTGAGCAGGCTGGCCAGTCCATGTGGATCACGTGTTGCTGCTGAAGAAAGTTGTTGACGACTCGAGCCCTGTGAGGTCTGGCGTTGTCGTCTTGAAGTACCGCGCCTGGTCCAATAGCTTGCAGCGCTGGCAGCACAAGGGGCTGCAGGATGCCATCCCTGTAGCCCACACCACACCGTTGAGGTTGCCTTGCACCATGTGCAGGGGGGTTCTGTAGTTCCGTGCCATCCCTCCCCACACCATTATGGATCCACCACCATAGCGATCACGCTCGCTCACGAGACCATCGTGATAGCGTTCTCCTTGCCGCCGCCAGACACGGTTCCTGCCGTCATGAAATGATAAGGCAAAGCGGGACTCGTCAGTAAACAATACTACTCTTGCCCACTGATCTCTGGTCCATGCTAAGTGACGCTGGGCCCAAGCCAAACGAGCAGCACGGTGAGCTGGTGTCAGGACAGGACGGACGGCTGGTCGTCTTGAGCGCAGGTGTGCCTCTCTCAAACCGGTTCCGAATGGTCTGGTCACTGACGGTGACATTGCCGGCTGCTTGCAGCTGCTGCCCCCTGAGTGTGTCGGAAGTGGGCCGTTCTCTGCCTCAGAGCCGACAGGACAACAAACCTGTCCTGCTGCCTGGAGGTGGACCTTGGGCGTCCTGGACGTCTTCGCTCAGCAACACTTCCTGTCTGGTTGAAGCGGTCTCTCAAAGTCTGAATGACTGAATGGGCGACTGACAGTCGACGACCAACCTCTCGCACCCCCACGCCCTCCTGAAGCCACGCATTGCCCGCCCTTGGTCATCCTGACTCAGTCGTTGTCTCCGAGGCATGGTTGCAAAAGTGCCGTAAACACAGGCATAAATGCCCACCAGTCTCTCAAACTGGCTGACCTGTGTTCAGATAAGACATGGGTTGCACGTGCATTGCAGTATTCCTGCAGTTCAGATGTGCTCTGTTGCACAGGCCTGTTTGATTTGCACCCTTTTTTTTCGTGCAGTATGCACATTTCAGTTCACCGCGTGCATGACACAGACTGAGTTGATTTCTGATCAAATTCAAGTTGACTGATCAGGCATGCAACCAAATTCAGTAAGTTTGGGTGGGTGCAGTGCCGTGTTATTTGGAAAAA
>JADBJO010010042.1:12500-15000 GCA_016801955.1 Conus betulinus
GCGCCCCTGTCCTACTTTTGCTTTTTTTTTTTTTGTCCCAGTCTGTGGAGATTACTAACAGTACTAACGAAACTCTTTAAGAGCTGGAACTACAGAAAGGATTGTCTGGGTGAGATTTAGCTTTTTTTTTTTTTCTGGCACCTTGGCTTATTTTCTTTCTTTTTATCACTCTGCTTCTGGTTTTGCGCAGAGGTTAGGTATGACCATGGCTTTGATCTCCATAGACTGCGACCTTTATTTGTGCTAGATTCCGTCCTGCCGCGGTCTTTACTGGAATGAACTGACCGACTCATTAGCTGGTCAGTTTGTGCAAGGTATAGTCGCCAATGATGAAAGCCGCTTCCACTTCTAGACTGGCCTGGTATCGCTGTCTGAGTCAACTGGACTCCCTCAACATTCTGTTCATTCTAACGTGTGTGTGTGTGTGTGTGTGTGTGTGTGTGTGTGTGTGTGTGTGTGTGTGTGTGTGTGGTGTGTGTGTGTGTGTGTGTGTGTGTGTGTGTGTGTTGTGTGTGTGTGTGCGTGTGTGTGTGTGTGTGTGTGTGTGTGTGTGTGTGTGTGTGTGTGGTGTGTGTGTGTGTGTGTGTGTGTGACATGACTGACTGTGTGACTGAAACCAATTGTGTCAGATTAACTGTGTGTGTGTGTGTGTGACACACACAACACACACTGACACACACACACACACATTTACACACACACACACAACACACACACACACACACACACACACACACACACACACACACACACACACACACACACACACACACACACACACACACACACACACACACACACACAGAGAGAGAGAGAGAGAGAGAGAGAGAGAGAGAGAGAGAGAGAGAGAGAGAGAGAGAGAGAGAGAATTGAAAGTTTGCCGTTTCTAAGAAAACTGTGTCATGAACCTAAATCTTTCTTCTGTATGGTTCAATACAAATCTCTCTCTCTCTCTCTCTCTCTCTCTCTCTCTCTCTCTCTCTCTCTCTCTCTCTCTCTCTCTCTCTCTCTGCGTGCGTGCGTGCGTGCGTGCGTGTGTGTTTAACGCTGAAAAGTTTTAGTTTGACATCCTTCTTTAAGATGCGGTTAGCTTGTAAATGATTCACCTTAAAATGCCATAAGCATGAAGTGTTCTACAAACCCAGCTTGCGTTTGCTCAAGTGCTATCCAGATTAACTGGCCATCTATTGATGACTGTCTAATACTCAGATCTGTATGAACTAAGCGGATAAAAAAAAGATTGAAGGTTATGATATTCTGTGTGATTCTTACAATCTGGAATTCCCATTGCTGAAGTCGTCAGTGGGAAACGTCTTGAAATAGTTCAAATTTGGTACATGAGAATATACATCTAGCGTAATTATGTTATCAGAACGTAGATACTGAACCGATTAGATGAAGAATTTCTTTTCGAACTGACAACTATTTTCCACATCAGCCCCTCTTCTTCTCATCTGTCTCTCAGACAGTCTATTACGAGTTTTCAATATGTACTTGGTTGTTCCACATGTAAAATCGGTTTACTTGTTTTAAGGCATTTCATCATCATCATCATCATCATCATCATCATCATCATCATCATCATCATCATCATCATCATCAGTAGTAGTAGTAGTAGTAGTAGTTGGAGGGGCCGGAGGAGGAGGAGGAGGAGGAGGAGGAGGAGGAGAGGAGGTGGAGGAGGAGGAGGAGGAGGAGGAGGAGGAGGAGGAGGAAGAGGGGAGGAGAAGGAGGACCATTTTTTATTCTTTCTACTGCTACTACTACTATTGTTGCTATTATATATCATCACTATTGCTCTTGTTGTTACTGTTGTTGTTGCCGTTCTTTTTGGCATTGCTTTCAACAAAATGCGTACTTGTTTTTCCTTTTCATATACTCGCTGTTGTTGGCAGCGTCTGGCAGCCGTTACGATGAAGACTGTTCCTCCTAGTGGTGATAACGATTTTGTTTTGAAGAATCATTCTGAAATGGAATATTGGCTCAAGCTGGGTGCCCTGAAGCGTTCTGCAGACAGAGAGGACTCTTGTAGAAACCCATCATTATTCTGTCTGTCCAGGCTTCAGGCCTTTCCTTCCGTAACAATCTTAGTCCCTGTTGTTAGCATAGTTGTTGTTCTTGTTATTGTTGTTGTCGTCGTCGTCGTTGTCGTCATCGTCGTCGTCGTTGCTGTTGTGCTTGTTGCAAATGTTGTTGTTGTTACTTTTACTGTTGATTTTATTGTTGTTGTTGTTATTGTTTTTTGAAGTTGTTGTTGTTGTTGTTGTTGTTGTTGTGATGATGATGATGATGATGATGATGATGATGATGATGATGATGATGATGATATTTTCTGGCAAAAGTCTGATGTTCTGGTTCAAGCTAGAAAGAATTGTTTACGTTCATTTTTCTCTTTCATTTGTAATTCGATAAATGTAGGACTATAGTTGTTTCTAGCAGCAACAGAAGCAGCAGCAACCGCAGTAGTAGTAGTAGTAGTAGTAGTAGTAGTAGTAGTAGT
>JADBJO010010042.1:25000-30000 GCA_016801955.1 Conus betulinus
GATGTTGGCGCCCGTTACAAATCAAGTGCGGCTGGTTGGAGGGATGTGGGGTTTCTTTTGTTTTGTTGTTTGTTTTTTTTTTAGTGTTTTGTTTTACTTCTTGGTAAACCCAGTGCTTCCTTTCTTTAAAACAGTAATTTTTACAATGCAATTTTTTCTTGTTTGTACGCCCCAATTGCTCCCTTTATGTAAATCAGTCATCTGTACTAAATCATTACACATTTTTCAAGTATATGTGATAAAGTGCATGTAACAGTAATTGTTACCATACTCAGTCTGGATCAAGCCTTTGTAGTCGGCTGGTATTTCAGCAGCGTAAAGGGTATTATGAGTTCTCAATATCCACCTTGCATCCATCGCCTAATAAAGCATAAAGGACATCCGCAAGCTGCAACAATCACTAATGATGTGCTAGTATCGACAGGGTATTGGATTGTCCAGTGGTCGGATAATCTTTAGTTGTTGTAGCTGCTCTGCCCCCCAATGGTCAGCAAGTTATCATCTGTGTAGATGTGAGGCCGTCACTTCCTACAGTTGTTAACATTTCACCACGGACACACTGAAAACAAAATTGCTGAGTATACTTCACGGCATTTTAGTAGACACTGGAGCGAATGTTTGACACTGCCTATATCCTCTCCTGCTCGCAGGGTATTTTTGCGTGCCCGCGTAACCGCCAAGATCTGACCACCGCATCCTGGTAATGCATTGGCCAGACATCTGCTAAGTCGTAGCCATGAGACTCTCATCTTAAATTCTCCCATCTTAATCATTAATTCGTTTATCCATCAACTTTAAATCATGCACAGTGTGGTCTCAACACTTAGCGGATGTGGTGTCCCAACACAGACGCGTATGCACGTAGAGACACCTCACTGATGAAAGTGAAAATGAAGCTGTTCAGAACCAACCGAATGCTGATGTGGATTATATAGGAATTGTAAGAGAGGCATCGAATCTTCTGCGTGCATATACACGTCAAGAGAGGATTCAGCCAACAGTAGGTATCTCCATGAGTTGACCTTGGAGGTGGGGAAACTCCTGTGCCACATGTCAAGGACTAGACACTGCCAGGGCTGGAGCCCGCCACCCTCAAACGGACAGTTCGATGTTGTGATTGTATTGGGTTCTGAACCCGTCTGATTCTGGAATATTGAATCTTGTCCCCTCAGAGCATTGTTGTTGGTACGGTTCTTGATTAAAACAAAATGCGAAGACAACGGAAAAGGGTGGATATCAGAACACAGGGAGCCTCAGTGTCCATCGTCTCTCTCTCTCTCCTCTCTCTCTCCTCTCTCTCTCTCTTCTCTCTCGCTTCTCGCTCTCGCTCTCTCGCTCTCTCTCCTCCAGCTACATATCTTCATCCAGTTAAAAGTTTACGTTCCCCTTCATGATGGTCTGAGGCTTATGTGAACAGACATCTCTCTCTCTCTCTCTCTCTCTCTCTCTCTCTCTCTCCTCTCTCTCTCTGTCTGTCTCTCTGTCTGTCTGTCTGTCTCTCTCTCTCTCGGTCTCTGTCTCTCTCTCTCTATCTCTCTCTCCAGCTACATATCTTCATCCAGTTAAAAGTTACGTTTCCCTTCATGATGGCTGAGGCCTGATGTAAATAAGACATCTCTCTCTGCCTCTCTCTCTCTCTCTCTCTCTCTCTCTCTCTCTCTCTCTCTCTCTCCTCTCTCTCTCCCTCTCTCTCTCCCTCTCTCTCCCTCTCTCTCTAATGTATGCCACTATAGTATAGCAATAATCAGGGACTCATGGCATCAGTCGTTTGGTCTGCCTTCCTCAGAGCGTTGTCGCCTTTCCACAGTGCGTATCTCAGTGTTGAGTATCCTGTTGATCTGAAAAGAGGAGGGAGACAAGTAAGTATGGCAATGCATATGCCAGGATCATTGACAAAACCTCACCCCTGCACTCCTTGTCTTATCCATATGCCCCCCCTCTCTCATCTCCTCTCTCTCCTCTCTCCTCTCTCTCGCTGTCTCTCTCTCTCTCCAATCTCCTCTTCCTCTCTCTCTGTCTCTCATCTCTCTCTCTCTCTCGGTCCTCTCTCTCTATCTTCTCTCTCTTCTCTCTCTCCCCTCTCTGTCGTCTCTCTGTCTCTCTCTCTCTCTCTCTCTCTCTCTCTCTCTTCTCTCTCTCTCTCTTCAGTGTGGCATGACATTATTACCCCATTCTTTGTTTTGGTTGTGTTCACCCAGCCTTTATCAGGGAAACGGGACTGGTGGAAAGAGTTCAGGTGGCATGGCCGGCAATCAAAACATCATTACACTCAGGCCGCTGGCTGTGGATCCGGAGTCAGGATGCATGACCAAGGATGCCTGGAGCTGAAGGGAAATGGGTGGTCAATGGCCCGTGATGTGGTTACCGCCCCGGTTCCATTCTGGCTGGCACTGATGAGGGGCGGAATGGGGGGGGGGGGGGGGGGGGGGGGGGGGATGGGGATGGGCAGGGCAGTCGGGGGGACGGGAATTGAGGGGATGGGATAGGAAAGGAGGGATGATGTTGAGGGGGGAGGAAATGGGCCATTTGCTGTGTGAGATATCGGTGGTAAGCTACATTTGGAGTTAGTTGAAGTTTTTGGGTTGTTGTTGTTTGTTGTTGTTGTTGTGTGTTGTTTCATGGGAAGGAAACTCAACATTGCAGAGTGAACAGTGAAAACATTGTAGAGTTTCAGACCTTGCACACAAGCGACTGAACTTGAGGAACCTGGTGAACTGCACTTCAATGTTATGCCCAAATGGAATGAGTGCGGATTGAAGGGAGAGAAGAAGAAGAAGAAAAGAAGAAGAAGAGAAAGAAAGAAAGAAGAAGAACAAGAACAAGAACAAGAACAAGTAGAACAAGAAGAAGAAGGAGAACAAGAACAAGAACAAAAAGAAGAGAAGAAGAAGAAGAAGAAGAAAGAACAACAACAACAACAACAAGAAACAACAACAAGAACAGAACAACAACAACAAACAAGAAAAAGGACATATGGAGGATGAGTGTGCCAGCTGAGTGATCATATATATCGTTAATTTGTGGCGGTGTGTGTGTGTGTGGGGGGGGGGGGGGGGGAGGGGGTGGAGGGGGTGGAGGGGGTGTAGTCAGGTGTGGATATGGATATTTCCCACTTCCTAGGCCAGCTAATGTGTAGAACCGCTGGTGGATATACCCCTTTTCAATTTATGTACCTGCAGAAGATCGAATACGTATGTTGAAGATCGTAATATGCATGTCGATATAGAAACCTATAGTCGAATGGTTGATGTTTTAATGCCTTCGGCTGTGACACTAAGGGTCGTGAGTTCGTAGCACTCTTGAGCTGAATTTTTACAATGTAAAAAACCGTGTCCTTGCACCCAGCAGTAAACTTGTACCTGTTTAAGTCCAGAGATGGTTGGTTTGCTGGCAGAAGGGAGGAGGGGCTCCGCTTTTTATGATGCCCTGCCCGTGGTAATTAGGCAATACCTTTGATCCTCTTTAGTCCACGTCAGCATGGCTTTACCATTGAAAACAGACATAAAAACAACACAGCATAATTCATCACACTTAGAAGTAGTGCAATGGCCAGCGTTGCCTACTGTTCAAGTCAGCTGCCTAGGTGCACTCTGGGGAAGCTACAATGTCCTCGTTCATGTTTGTCTATCATTGCTTGTTTTCTGTGACGTAATGATATTGATGATAATGATGATGATGGTGATGATGATAATGCTGCTGCTGCTGCTGCTGCTCATATAATAATAATAATGATGATGATGATGATGATGATGATGATGATATAGTAGTAGTAGTAGTTAGTAGTAGTAGTAGTAGTAATAGTAATAGTAATCTAGATGCAAAATGAGACAACTGCAGACGGAAATCCCAACAAAAATCTTAAAGAAATGTTAGCGAACCACCCAAACACGTGGATATAAACGAATCACAAGACAAAAATACGACGCGTTTGCGACCCCTTAGGTCTACTTCAGGCAAGATTCAAAACAAGTATTACAACGAAAACGAACGAGCAATCTCTTAGCTTCAGTCCTCTTCAGCGTTAAGATAGGCGTTGAATGAAAGCGAGGCTGTCAGAAGGGAGATAATGTGTGAGTCAAGGCAGCAGTTAATGATGAAACTTGTAGTATTCATAGGAATACTAATAATGGTAATGATGATGATCACAATATTGAAAACAAATGATATAAATGAATGACAGGATTTACTATCACTTTGGTGACCATATGGCAATAGCAGAAGCAGAAGAAGAAGAAGAAGAAGAAGACGAAGAAGAAGAAGAAGAAGAAGAAGAGACGAAGACGAAGAGAAAGAAGACGAAGAAGAAGAAGAAGAATGAAGATGAAGATGATGATGATGATGATCATCATCATCATCATTATCATCATCATCGTCATAATGAAAAGCCGGAAGAGGAGCAGGAGGAAGATGCCAACAACAACAACAACAACAACAACAACAACAACAACAACAACAAAATTGGTGATGATAACAGTGTCAATAACAGCCTTCATCACATAATGGACAATTCATTACATAGTTGCGTGTCCATACGAAGGAAGAAAACGATCTTGTTAACTCATTGAGACAGCACCTAATGCATCTGGAGAGATACAGGCAATGATTTACATACAATCACTGACGTAGGCGACAGCGTGATATCAGCTTTTATCGTCCACCCTTGTTATTCCCCCTTTCATTCCATTGTCCTATCTTGGATGCCGGAGACAGGATCTTGTCATACAGCAGCCCCACCCCTACCCCACCCCTTCCCTACCCACGCCACCCACCCCACCCACCAACCACCACCCCATCTCCCTTCTTCCCCCCCCCTCCCTTATTGCTTGTCACGATCTGCGTCACAGGCATCGGAAGCTGGTCCATTGCGCATGACTGAAGGGTGACCGGGTCATGAACCGGCGATCACTGAGGGCGTGAAGGGAGGGACGTCAGCAGGAACTGTGACGGGCCGCTCTGAGATGGTGTCAGTGCTGGTAGAGGTCTGTGACAGTGATGACAGC
>JADBJO010010042.1:45000-47500 GCA_016801955.1 Conus betulinus
ATTTTCAGACAGCTTTATCTTCTTCAAAAGTTTTCTTCCCAGACAATACGAAAGGCATTTGTGACCTCGGAAAGTTTTGCCTTCACCAAAGTTGAACAGTGTTTCCTGAACTTAACCTTTGGCGTCGCATTTTGTGTGACCAAAAGTACAAGATCTCCGAAAGCTAAACCAAGCCAGACAAGTCACATGGGTAGGCTTAGCTAGGGAAATTGCTCAGCGAAGATTACTGGATTCGTCGAAGAATGTCTTAATAGTCTGGTCTGGAATTGGTGGTCATGGTAGAGAGTGGGCTGTTGGAGGCTTCGTCGTTTTTTTTCTGTTGTCACTGATGGAGCAATTCCGTGGTCTGTTCATCGTCTCTGTCGCTGTTTCTGAGTCTGTCCTTGGGTTATTTTGCTTCTGTCTCTTTCTCTCTGTCTCTCTCTCTCTCTCTCTCTCTCCTCTCTCTCCTCTCTCTTCTCTCTCTCGCTCTGGTAAGCCTACATGGCACACACACACAACACACACACACGCACACGCACACAGCACACCACACACCCACACACGTGCACGCGCGCGCGCGCGCGCGCACGCACGCACGCACCGCTCGTACGCACGCATGTACGCACACACATACACACACGCACGCACACATACACACACGCACACACATATGCACGCACGCATGCACGCAGAGAGAGAGAGAGAGAGAGAGAGAGAGAGGAGAAGAGAGAGAGAGAAGAGAGAGAGAAATGGGAGGGAGGGAGGGAGGGGAGAAAGAAAGGGCGGGACACACACACACACACACACACACCACACACACACACACACACACACCCACACACACACACACACACACACACACACACAGAGAGATAGAGAGAGGAGAGAGAGAGAGAGAGAGAGAGAGACACACACACACACACACCCACACACACACAGAGAGAGAGAGAGAGAGAGAGAGAGATGAGAGGAGAGAGAGACAGACACACCCACACACACACACACGCACAACACACAACACACACACATCTCTCTCTCTCTCCTCTCTCTTTCCTTATCTCCTCTCATCTCTGTGTGTTGTCTCTCCTCTGGGTGTGTGTGTGTGTGTGTGTGTTTGGTGTGTGTGTGTGTAGTTTTCAAATAAGCCCTATATTACATATAGAATATATACAACTAGATACACTTATACACACGTCCACCACACTTTTTTGCTTTTGAGTTTTCTGTAACAGCATGTCTTCTAATAAGCCGAATTAAGAGTGAAAAACACAAACTAGCGATCTGGAGACAGACGTCAGGAAACAAGAGTCTCTGTGCCAGTCAGACATAAGGAAAGAAAATTACCGCACCAGACTGTCCCGCCTGATAAATTCCAGACAACGTTTTCTTCGCCAAAAGTTTCGGCCCTGGCTATACGAAAGGTATTCTTCACCTCCCAAGACAGGTTTGGCTTCCCCACACTTGAACGCTGTCCCTCCGAGCACCCCCTTCAGCGTTTGCATTTGTTAGGACAAAAAGTAGAAGATCGCCTAAAGCTGATGAAGCCTCTTCCATCTCGTTCAGTTCTTGCTGCATGTCTACAAGTGGGTGCGCTGCAGGAAACCATGGATTTCGACACATGGTCTGTCTAGGCGAGCTCAACCACCGTCAAGAGCTATTGACTGCTGTGAACATGTGGCGTGGATTTTTTTTTTCACTGACACAGGGAAGGGTAGGAAAATTCCTAGGTGAGGATTGCTAGATGAGTTTGAAGTGTGTCGGGGTCAGTGGTGGTCGTCGGCCCTTGATACGCGTCATCTGCAGTGGGCTCTTACGATGGGGGGAGAGAAGAAAGTTGTTGGAAGCATGCATGCTTGTCTCCCTTGCCTTCATCTTTCGAGAGGCGCAATTCACTGACGGTCCTTTTCTTCACAGGAGCACACTTCTGTACTTGTGGTCCTTTGATTTTTGTTGTTTCTGTTTATGTATCATCTGTGTGTGTGTGTGTGTGTGTGTGTGTGTGTGTGTGGTGTGTGTGTGTGTGTGTGTGTGTGTGTGTGTGTGTGTATTTGTGCAAGGCTGTGTGTGCATGTGTTTGTATGTCTTTCTCTCTGTTCTGTTTGCATCTCTCTATCTCCTGGTTCTCTCTCCTGGTCTCTCTCTCATCTCTCTCTCTCTCTCTCTCTTCTCTCTCTCTCTCTCTCTCTCTCTCTCTCTCTCTCTCTCCTCTCTCTCTCTGGTGCATAAAGATGAAGAAACGAAGTTCGTCTGTGTTCGACTATTCTGCATGAGAAATTCCACATAACTTCGTTTTCTTCCAAAGTTTTCCATGACTTTTTCCACTTCACAAACAGGATTTGACTTTGTTAAAACTGAGCTTTTCTCAGTACTAAACGTTTTACGTAGCATTATATAAAAAAAAAAAAGCCGACAATAGGCTGATACAGGAACGAACTTTTCTTCTTTCTTGTTTTATACGCACTGCAAACATACAATACATGATTACGCCAGAGTTCTTTGGATTTGAGATCAATATCTT
>JADBJO010010042.1:62500-70000 GCA_016801955.1 Conus betulinus
GTGTCTCTTAAGTTTTAGGGTGTTTTTCTTTTTTGCTTCTTTTCTGTTTCCTTCTTTCGGGGTTCTTTCCTTTTATTCTTTCTTTCTTTCTTTCTTCCTTTCTTTCTTTCATTCCTCTCTCTTTTTTTGGTTTCTCTGTCTCTTTACCTCCCTCTGTATCGGCCTCTGTTTCTGCATGGCCGTCTGTCTGTCTGTCTGTCTGTCTGTCTCTCTCTCTCTTTCTCTCTCTCTCTCTCTCTCTCTCTCTCTCTCTCTCTCTCTCTCTCTCTCTCTCGGTTGTTTGTTTGCTTGTTTGTTTCTTACAGTTTTTTTTCTTCCCGGAAGGGTGTTGAAATGTGCTTAGGGGAGATAATTAGTACATCGTTGTGTTGGTGTTTTCAGACAAAATGTTGTTCTTGTTTTTAGATACACGCAATCATTTTATTTCGCAAACCTGTGGTGTGGTGTTCCTATTAAAAGTCCTTAGCTATGTGTGTGGCGATTCAAATTCACAGATTTTGCATGAGAGAGTCTTGTGTAAATCAGAACGTCAATAGCGCTATTACAAGGTGTTGTCCTGTACCATGTTTAAACAAGCACGATTGAAATGCAGTAGCAATGCAGGGAATTCTCAGTCAGGTGTTTTTGGCTATTTCACGACACGCACACACACACACACACACACACACACACACACACACACACACACACACACACACACACACACGCACACACACACACACACACACACACAAGCCGCGCGCGCGCGCGCGCACGCATACACGCACGCACGCACCACGCACGCACGCACGCACGCACGCAAGCACGCACGCACGCACGAACGCACGAACGCACACACACACACACACACACACACACACACACACACACACACACACACACACACACACACATGGATGACTTCGTACTCGCTGTACACACACGCAACAAGCCGCGCGCGCGCGCACGCACGCATACACGCACACACGCACACGCACCACGCACGCACGCACGCACGCACGCATGCACGCACACACACACACACACACACACACACACACACACACACACACACACACACACACACACACACACACAACACACACTCATGGATGACTTCGTACTCGCTGTATCTGCAAACAATTTTGCCATATGTTATGTTGTTCTGGTCAAGCAGAATCTCATTACCACATTGACTTCACGGCATTACAGGATCTCCTCATGCCAGTGACTTCCTGGCAATTTTTCTTTGACAGGTGGCTCTGTGACAGAACCAGCCAGAGCGAAAGATGAGAGATCAACGCACTGTAGCTGGCACTGAGCATGGTTTGGCGAAATGCCATGAATAAGACAATCATACTGCAGCTGGCACGGAGCATAGTTTAGCGAAATGCCATGAATAAGACAATCAACCAGAGACCAAACAAAGGTCAGAGGAATTAGAGAAAGAAGAGACAAAAAGCCGATTCTGTCCCAAGAAGATTCTTCGAAAAGGAACACGACAATCAAAACCTTGGCCTTCCTAACAAGACGGATTGCATTTAACTCGCGCCTGTCGCATTTTTGAAACAATTATTTCTGGTTTAGCGCGAGCTTGATTGACTCACCTCTGCCTTCGCCAGCATTTCTTTTGCTCGAAGACAGGAGAAAAGCTGTGGCACCTGTTTATCTTGGCCAACACGGTTGAGGACAATTATTTTGTGATCTCTGTGAGGTGATTTGTGGTTTTGCTACTGTACGCCTGACATTATATTTTGTTTTACTGATTCTGGAACGCCATTGTGTGCAAACCTGGAATGAAAGCAATTGAGAGAGAGAGAGAGAGAGAGAGAGAGAGAGAGAGAGAGAGAGAGAGAGAGAGAGAGAGAGAGAGGGGCGGGAGAGAGAGGAGAGAGAGAGAGAGAGAGAGAGTCAGAAGAAAACACAGAGAGGAGAGAGAGGGAAGGGGGGAGAAGACAGACGGATAGACAATAGACAAAGAGAGAGTAGAGAGAGAGAGAGAGAGAGAGAGAGAGAGAGAGAGAGAGAGAGAGAGAGAGAGAGAGAGAGAGACAGACAGACAGACAGACAGACAGACAGACAGAGAGGCAGAGAAGGGGAAGGGTTTGGGGGGAGGGGGAGAGGGAGGTAGGCAAAGAGAGAATCTCAATAATTGTTAAAGCCAACTGTATAATTAATAATCCTTCAACACGCAGTCAGAAGAGAAAAAAGAACAGATTACTCGACAACTAAAACGATGGAACGAACACACGTTAGTAATCCGTTGGTTTTCTCTGTTCAGTGCTTGGTCTAGAAACCTTTTTTCTTTTTTACTTGGTTTTCTCTGTTCAGTGCTTGGTCTAGAAACCTTTTTTTTTTTTTTACTTGGTTTTCTCTGTTCAGTGCTTGGTCTAGAAACTTTTTTTTAAACTGGGTTTTCTCTGTTCAGTGCTTGGTCTAGAAACTTTTTTTAATTACTTCAGTTACCGCTTGCTGTCAGTTTACTGTCAGCCATTTTTACACACATAACTATTTTCATGAGTTTACGTATTCTGCCATAAATCTGATCTACCTTTTTTAAGAGTTCTGGATGAAACAGAGGCCCGTGAGAGATTCTTTCTCTTACTACATCACGAGATACAGAACAATAACAAAGGCACCTCCTTCCCCCCTCTCCCCCAAGTTGAAACCTTTACGATTTCGTTACTCCAGACCTAAAAGCTGCTCACGATCCAATTCGTCCAGCACAAATACAAACACAGACACCCAAAACAAACATGGACACATTTTTTCTTTCTTGTGTACTTCGAATATTAGTCTCATCAAAATATGATGCATCTCTAAATGTGTGTGTGTGTGTGTGTGTGTGTGTGTGTGTGTGTGTGTGTGTGTGTGTGTGTGTGTGTGTGTGTGTGTGAGAGAGAGAGAGAGAGAGAGAGAGAGAGAGAGAGAGAGAGAGAGAGAGAGAGAAAGAAAAGAAACAAAGAAGGTTAAAAATTCGAAAACATCCTCCCGAACAAAACATGTTCTAAGCTTACACATATAATATACACTCTACAATAAATGAAGAAACGACCAAACACGCATTGCTACGTGTTCAAGACCGGCCAATTCAATTCCTTTCACGCTGCTTACAGCCCAGTCGACCGCCGGGAGTGTGAAGGATGGAGCGAAGGGGAGCATCCCAAGGCTGTCGCCTCGTCAAGTCAATTCCTGCAATAATATTAAGGAAAAGCCGCCATATGCGAGACCAACCGATGGCCTCCGATCCTGTACAGTGGCCACACAGAACGCAGTGTTGAACAGAAAGAGGCTGAGGCAGGCCCGGACAATGGCATGGATGCGATCACTAGCGGTCATGAGATGAACAGAATCTGGACACAGCTCTGACTGGCCGCCGTCATACGGCTGAGCTGTTGTCAACAAGGTGTGTCGACCCGAAAGACATGGACATACTTCCCTTCTTTCCATTCTTCAGTGCCATGGAGAGCTATGCAATGCATGTACTGCACAGGGAATGTGAACACTTGAATCCATCTCTCAGCTCACCAATCCAAGGAAAAAAGTCAGTCATTCCCCAGCCAGCCGAAACGTTCCCCTTCATCGAACGTCGCCTAACATTGTACACGCCATACCTCACAAGTCCTAAAGGACCCATGCTTTTCGTACAGGACTGAACTTTCGCCTTTCGTCTTGGGTTTCCATGGGAGAAAGAAGACAAGAGAGAGAAACACCCGAAGGTGCGAGTGGGACCCAGAGAAGCGCTGTACTGTCTTCAACTGCCGAACCAACCAACCAGCTGGGAACACTCCTGCACCACTCTTGGAAGCCTGCGTTGTGTTCACATAGAGTGCAGGCACACACAGGACATTCCACTAAAACGTCAAGGAACATTAGTGCTCCCAAGCAGATGCCATTGTGTAATGACCACTGGATGTGATGCGACAGAACCTCCAAGGGAACGTCCCCATGGGTGTACCAGCCCATATTTCATGACTGCAGAGCCCACTTGCGAAAGATACCACCGTCAAGTAACTACCGTGACTTCAGAAATCTTGAAGTCATACTTTACAATCTTCAAGGGTCCATATTTTTTCATAAAGGACTAAAGTCTCGCCTTCCATTTGGGGTTTTCATGGAGTCATACTTTTACCGAAGGAATGAAGCTTGGCCCTTTCTTTTTTCTATATAAAAAAAATATTTTGGGTACATATAAAGGCCCGTGTTTCATTGACAGTGGAAATCATGACTGTGGGCCATTCAGTGCCAACAACGTGCGGTGAAGTCCAGCAGCAGTTTAACAAACACAATGGGGTCAGGTTGGAACACAAAGATGCGACGGACTTTCAGCTCAGATGAAGCTGCCTAGAGGCAGACTTTCTCACTACTGAAGACAACACAACAGCAACAGCAACAAGACGGCGTCAACTACCAAAAAAATAAACGAATAAAAAGAACAGCAGCAGCAGCAAGCAGAAACAAAAAAATCAACTACAACAACATCATCATCACAACACAACTACTACTACAACAACAAAAGCAAAACAAAGTCACACACACACACACACACACACACACACACACACACACACACACACACACACACGCACACACACACACACACACACACGCGCGCGCGCGCGCGCACGCGCACGAAAACACGCACACGAAAACACACACACACACACACACACACACACACACACACACACACACACACACACACACACACACACACACACACACACACACACATTTTTTTTTTTTTTTAATTACGAATTCTTTGATTTGAATTCCCAGTTACCCTAACCCCATGCCCACTATCATGCAACTCAACCACCCGTCTAGAAGAAATGCTCAAGAAATTGTTTTGATTGGCTTCTGGTTTCCCCATCGCTTTGGCTAGAAGACAATATCGTTACGAACAATGTTGTGATGGCTGTGTTTTTGCTGGGACTTTTTGCAGCTATGTTATATTCCCGGCGCACGATCCTGAAGATTGGAGAGTCCCTGGGTGGAAACCTGAAATTGAAGAACTGGCTGATGGGAAAGAGAGAGAGAAGAGAGACAGAGAGAGAGAGAGACACACAGAGAGAGAGAGAGAGAGAGAGTATCTTAGTAAGTCATTGTAATTCGTGGAGTTATATTATAACATATTGAGATGATGGAGTGCACAGTCCTATCTTCCAAACTACAGATCACAAAGAATGGGTTCACCACGGTATCATTAAAAACCTCCCTAAATGAGCTACTTCAGTAAAGCAAACCGTTTTCCACAACTGTTTCGTTTATGGAAGCAAAAAGCCTATTCAACTGAAAATGGTAAGGATTACTGTAAAATTTTAGAATATTATTATACTGGTACATTTAATCAACACAGTATATCAAAGAACAAAATGTTTACCATCTTCACTTTTTGCTCCAGAAAGAAGAAAAAACTGCTATGTCACTGAACGAAACAAACAAATTACGAGACATACACGACGTGTTTCGACCTCTTTGATCTCGATCTCCCATTCCGCTCGCTCCAGTTTGCACCCAATTTGAGGATATAAGTGATTGTTCGTTCTTCGTTTTCATTGTCTTGAATGCCGTTTGTCTTGCCTGAACAGGACAACAGTAGCCGAAACTCGTTGTCTTGTGATTTGTTTCTTTCGATCGGCAGCAAAGTAATTTCCCCTTTTAAGTTGAGATATATATATATATATATACCCCTAACATTTTGAACTCCTTGATACACTTTGCAACAAGCATTTGATATCGAGTTACTTTTGTCTCTTGTTGATGAATCAAATGACATTCTGTAAGCTTTCTGTGGTCGCCTGTTGTTAAAATTAGTCATGAACGTGTACAACGTGTTGCAGAATTTATGTACATCGATGCTCACTACATTCTACACGTAAAAAAGCTTTAGCTGTCCGCACTTCACCTACTGTAAAGAGTTACTTTAGGAAAAGTAACAATTTCATTTTCACAGAAACATGCTACTTCGTCCAGACTCCGAAACTCTGTGCAATATTGTCATGAACTGAACCAATAAGTAGTGAGGGAAGACAAGCGTATGTTAATAATTGTTCCGTCATTATAGCAATGATTTGGGAAGACTAAATTTAAAATAAAATGTATGATAAAAATGACAACCCTTCACTAGGTGCATGAGTAAACCATCACAATCCCTCTCGAAAGCAGATCTATGAACGTTGTTTGGTTCTAGGCGTTGTACATTGTTTGGTCCTGTACTTTGTTTGGATCTAGGCCTTGTACATTGTTTGGTCTTTGGCCTTTCGTCCGCTGGATTGGAACTCATCAAGGGAAATACGACTAAATGGGTCTCTGCTCTTGGCGTCAGATAGAAACACACCACAGTCCGTAATTCTGTGGTGTTCTCACCACCAAAAATTCAAAGAAGAATCCAACAGCACCCCCAAAGCAGCCACGAAAGGTAGTAGAACAAAAATAAAACGAAAGTGTGGAGAGGTAAAAAGTTGCTGAAAAACTAAAAAAAACAATGCAAACAGTATAAAATGTAGGGGACAATCTTTGAGCCTATGCTTGAGGATCCATTTAAGGATGCAAGGGAGATAAAAAAAAAATGGAACAGTCTGAGTGGTCAGCTCTGCTGTTCAATAACCGAAGCATTGTCAGCGGCTAAGAATTGTGTTAACAACCTTTACTTGGATCTCCTAAGAGATGCAATCGTCCACTGATTGACCAAACAATATAATGCTGAACAAATAAGTAGTGGGGGAATACAAGTGTAGGTTTACAATTCTTCCATCATTATAGTAATGACACGGCAAAGATTTGTAATTAAAAAAGTGTATATTATAAAAATGAAAACCCTTCACTAGCTGCATGAGGGAACCACCGCAACCCCCCTCGAAGGTAGATCTATATGTATCGCCTCTGACCTGAACCTGAGTATGAAACAGTCGTTAATCTAACTCTAGACTGTTGTCGTTCAAAACGAAAAAGAAATTCCACAAAATACAGAGTGAAGCACTTTTGGCTTTGCATGTTTGATTATGATATATCATACTAAAACAGAGTTTAATAGAAAGCAATATAGCATAAGTATGTATATGCATTTTAAAACAGGCATTTCTCTATTACCGTGTGTCCATTTTTTTTTTTCTCTTGCAGCTAAGTGACTACCATTCCTGAAGAAAGTCAAATTCCTTTTGTTCAAATTTACCATTAGATTCATAGAATATGCCACTCACTGCAAGATATTCAGCTGACTCTCATAGGGAGAGCATTGTCTGGGGACACAACACACACACACACACACACACACACCACACACACCCACACACACACACACACACACACACACACACACACACACACACACACACACACAACACACACACACACACACACCACACACACACACACACACACACACAAACACCACACACACACACACACGCACGCACACACACACACACACACACACACACATCACACACACACACACACACACACACACACACACACACACACACACACACACACGCACACACACACACACACACACAC
>JADBJO010010043.1:0-10000 GCA_016801955.1 Conus betulinus
AGCGTGAGAGAGGAGAGAGAGATGTGGAACGAATGATCAACTTGCACTCAAGGAAACGTTTTTATAAGTAAAACATGGCTGATTTTCGGTGATTTGGACCACATTCCTGGCAATCTTAAAAGGGCATATGCCAAGGCTGAAGAACGTCGGTCGCCCTATTCCAGAAAAACCGACCTGAGGACACATCAGTGTGGGCCAAAACAATTTCTTTTGTGAAATTTGGTGAGTCCACGTTTTATTCATATCTTTTACTGTTGCTATAGATGTTTGACAATTTGAAATCCAAGACAGTGTAATGATTCATATTTTTAGTTCTCTAAGATAGAATGAAATAAGACTAAGTATTTGATTAATGCGTACTGTCTGGTCAGATTTCACATTACAAAAAATATTGGTCGAACAAGTTAAAGGGAAATAATTTCATTTAAATAAGAAAAAATATGAAGCAGCCTACAGACGTAAAAATTGCAAACTGCTGCCAGATTTTGACATTGAAAAAAACACATTTATCGGCAAATCACGGTAAGAAATATGAAGTTAATTCAGTTAAAAATAATTGTCGTTGTTAAGTTCAAAGACCATTCAAAAGGTAAGGTACAATTCATAGAACAATTAATGATACACACGATACAAAAAAAAAAGAAGAGAAAAACTGCATTACAATGCGGAAAAAAGACAGCCTGTTCTACAAACACAGGAATATCAAATAAAATCGAAAAGTGGGAATGTAGAGAAACAAGAACGTTACTTGTATAAACATACATGCACAGTATCAAATGATGAAATGAAATTTATCCAAAACTGTGGTAAGATTTGTTTCAACAAAAGATTAATGTGACCTATCCCCATGTCAGTTGTGAACGTGACAGGAAATATCTGGTCTATTTAAGAAACCGTAACCTGTGACCAGCTAAATTCTAGCCGATCCTCTACCTTCTGCTGTTTTTTGCCACCCTTACTCAACACATCTAAAACTGTGTGAAACCCCATGGAAAATTGATATCTTTGAAAACATAGCTCTCAAAATTGACCTTACAGCAAATATGAAATGAAAAGGTCTTCTTTGTGATTACATTCACAGGAAGATGCACATGCAACAATTTGTTTAGTAAAATGATCAGAATCTATTTGGTATAGTTGCAAATGTGTCTGCCAAATCTTAGCCGCGATTCTTGGCAAGAACTCTATAAACAGATTGAAACTCACCTCCCTTTCATTAAAAAAAAAATCTCTAACTTCAAGGTACCTTTCTTCATAATACACAAACTTCAATGGCTGATGAATAAAAACAAAGACCAAAAAATGTGTAGGAAAAAAAAGTTTCAAATAAATGCGTTTGTAAAATCAAAATTGTAGCTAAGAATGATGACCAGCTTTTTTCTCATAAAAAACAGAAATATTAGACAGTAGAAAACGGAAAACAGGAATATAGATTAGTACAAGAACACAAAACACAAACGAGCTTTCAATGTATTCTAACCCATAAGACTGGAATCAACAGAAAGCATGAGTAAGATTTTTTTTCAGGATACATCTGATTCTATAACATCGAAGTTTTTCTCCTATCTATTTGAACATTTACTTTGAATCTACAGGAGACAACAGAGGCGTGTTTATCTCAGAACCGTTTCCACAGTGTAGATTGACAGGTCATTGACACACTGATTTTTCACACATAACAAAAAGCAGCCAGTCTGTGTTTGTTCTTTTTGTTCTTCACTTTTCTGACAGCTGAAAGTAGCTGACGTATTTCAGGGCTCATGGAATCAACTGCTGACTTTGAAAAATTGTGTACTTACAAATTGATATGATGATTGAGTAAGTGAAAAGGTACTTCTTTGCGACAATGATCATTTTGTTAAGTAGTGATTTTTCCGACTTGTGATCAGATTTCATTCATAATTATGGTATTCTCAACTGCTGCCGAATTTGAGGCTAAAAAACATTTGACCTGGATTCGTTGCAAGAGGTGGATGATAAACTTTCAAATCAAATTAATCATTTCTGTTAAACTTCTAGTTTTTGTTGTCCAAGTTTTACAACACACAAAGCATATTGGCACGAAGACCATCATATTATGAAAGGAAATGATATCAAGGCATTTCACTGCGTTACACACATTGAAAATCAAATACGATAAAAAAAAGATAATAAATTGAAAGGCAAATACATTGAAAAAAATGATAATATATTGAAAGTCAAATACATTTGAAAAGGTGATAATACATTAAAAGTCAAATACGATTTAAAAAAAAAGCTGATAATACTTTGAAAGTCAAATACGTTTAAAAGCTGATAATACATTGAAAGTCAAGTACCTTAAAAAAAGATACTAATCCATTGAAAGTCAAGTAGGTTAGAAAAAAGATCATAATACATTGAAAATCAAATACGTTTAAAAAATACATTGAAAGTCAAACAAGCAAAACAAAAACAGAAAGGTCGAAAAAATTTTATGATATGTACAAATTCAGTTTTTTTTTTCCTTTTTTTCTTTTTCTGTTTTTCTAATAATAATTTTTTTTTGCCTTTTCTCATCCTCTGTGTGCCATCCGTGGCATTCCCCATGCCGCTCCTTCTGGTCACCCACACACACCTGCATCCAGGCTCTTCCATTCACAGTTCCAACACCGGCATTTCGCGTGGAGCGGAATCAACCCTACTGAGCCATTTCGAAGGTGTTTCGTGGCTATGCACAAATATGCTCACAACATACCTACCAACGAGACTGGAATTCACCCAGAACCGTGGGTTGGATCACTGTTCAAAGTACACACACACCTCTCTCTCTCTCTCTCTCTCTCTCTCTCTCTCTCTCTCTCTCTCTCTCTCTCTCAGGAGAAAAAGTCATTTCTCCCTTTACGTCCAATTCTGTGTGGGTAAAAAATCAAGCCAGGTAACATTTTCATTAAACAACACGCAGTTAACATTTCAAAAAGAATAACGGCATGATCAACATACAATTTAAGTCAAATATGAAAAGATCGGGAGATGAAAAGCATGAATTGAGATCGTCATACCATTTTTCCACGTAACTGCAGAGCATCAATAGACACGATATGCATTCATCAAGAAATATTGTTAGGATTTCTTGTCATTATACATATCCCCTGCAAATTTGTTTCTCTGTTTTCATAAGGTTGCTAGACTCTCGTTTCTCCCTCCCCCCCCCCCCCCAACACACACACACACACACACACACACACACACACACACACACACACACACACAACACACACACACACATATCTATTTTCAGGAGGGAAGGGAGATTACCGTTATGTAATCTCTACAGTCCATCACTGTTTTCTTTTCTATTCCTTTTTTGTCAACAAAAATACAAAAAAATAAACAAGAACAACAACAACAGCAATAACGTTTATGGTCATATTATGAACATCATGTTTTACTATTAAAAAAAACCCTCTTTTCCGTCAAAGTCATATATATATATATATATATATATATATATATATATATATATATATATATATGAGAGAGAGATGGATAGATACATAGATAGACATATTGAACAATTTAGCAATGGGTGAAAGAAGTGCAGGCTAGCAATTCATACATCATGAGTGACTTGGGCAACGTTTTTTTTTTTTTTTTGTTTTTTTTTTTTTTTTTTAGGGGGACTGGGGGGGGGGGGGGGGGGGGTCTAGGAGAAAAAAATAGATTGAGAAGTCAAAATAAGGTAGACACATTTCATCAATGTAAAATTTTTCACCAGCATTGTTGCTCATCTTTAAGACAGAACCATTCATCTTGCCAGCATCGTGACCTTTCGTCCGCTGGATTGGCCTGTACATCAGTAATACACTCCAACAACTTGAAACTGAGCCAGATGGGGTAAAAGTGAGGCAAAGTGCTGTGAACGCTGTATATTTCACAGGCATTGCTTTTTTCACCGGTTCTCAGGGACTGTGGCAAACTGCTCTCACTGGTATTTCTGCAGACTTTCACAGCAGATCACAGTGGATGAGGCAAGACCCGGGACATGTCAAAAAGAGCAGTTCACAATTGAAAAAACAGAGCTAAACATTAACTCCATGATTTAACTGAAATACTCTTTGTCGCATTTCTACACAGAATTAAGCAATAGTTTCTCCCGTCAAGAACTCAGAATCAATTCCAATGACCGTCAAATCCTGACTTTTCAAAGAATATTTGATCGGACTCATAGTAAGAGCTGTATGTAATGGACTCAATTAGTAATTGTATATTGTACATCTAGTTTATCCAGATCTGTATAGCATGAAAACGTCTTGAACAATCAAGCAATGAAAATCTGTGTGCACAAATCGGAACCAAAAGTTAGTTAGCTCTACGTATGTGAAAAAAAACAACAAAAAAAACAAATGAGTACTGCAGTTTTAAAGGTGATCCCAGGTATATTCGTTCTATAAAACATGAATATGCAACTTAAAAAAAAACAACTGCCCAAAACAAAATGTATTAAAAGAACACAAGAACACATCAATACAGGTACATTGGTTCTGTAAAACATGAATATACAACTTAAAAATCTGCAAAACAAAATGTATTAAAAGAATACAAGAACACATCAATACAGGAACATATAACTCTACAAACATGATCAACAAAAAAAAAAAAAACTAAATCGGCAAAACAAAATTAATAAGCACGAGTGGATTTTAATTTTACAAACATTTTCCACTGATTCTATGAGGCCACTCCTTCGAACTTATTTTGCCTGGAATCCAATAGATTTGGAACGGACGTAAACACAAAAGAGGAGTGATTTTGTTGACACGCTTTTAATTGCTGTATGCTTGACAATTGTTTTAAAAGCTTTATACATCGACGAACAAAGACCAGTTTCTGCTGTTACTTCTGGTGTTACTTCTGCCGTCTCTGCATGAACTAAATCACCTTGTTCGGTTCTCACAATGCTGTGGCTAGAACTGCTCACTTTGAAAACACACCTAAAACTCACACTGTGACCGAGTGAAAAAAGCTTTGTCGCCGTGATCACAATGACAAATGTCCAGGCTTACACCGGAAGCATTATTCTGTCTGTCAAATGCTAAGAACTTGTCTTGTACCTCTTGCCAACTGCAGCCAAATTGTTGCATTTTGAAATGACTTTAAATTATCAGTGTTTGTGCGAAGATTTCGGTGTTTGCTTGTAAAGGTGGTCTTTTTATTTTGTTTTTTATCCCCCCCCCTCTCTCTCTCTCTCTCTCTCTCTCTCTCTCTCTCTCTCTACATATCTATTTATTTGAATTTCTACAATGGACATTTGTGGCGAACGTTTAGTGTTATTTATGGTAGAAAAGAATCTGGGATAATGTTTGACTTAGTGTATGGTGTGCAGACTCATTCTTTCCGTTTGACTGTTATTCTCCTGTCTCCGTGCCTCGTTCGCTCGCTCTCGTATGATGATGTATGTTCTCTATAGACCTGTACAATAGGAATATACTTTACATTTTAGAGGTTGATACAAAAAAAGTCAGGGTTTCTATGTAACCTTGTGTATGGTGCACTGATTCACTCATACCATGTAAGGTGTAGGTATGTGACTGCATGCATGATCGTGTACACAAAGTATGAGTGTGGATTGACAATACATGTAAAACACAAAAAAAATGCTAAATCTTTGTAACAATAACTCACTGACTAACTAAAGAACTAACTAAATAAATAGCCAAATAAAAGATAGTTTTCAGATTGCCGAAAGTTACCTTTGCTCAATTAATGAATGATAATAACTGGGAATGTAAGATATTATAGCTCAGAAACAACTCAGCAATTCTTCTCTAAACTGGTGCCAGCACTCCAGAAACAACTCAGCAATTCTTCTCTAAACTGGTGCCATCAGTCCAGAAACAACTCAGCAATTCTTCTCTAAACTGGTGCCAGCACTCCAGCACAGCTCACACAAAATTTATGACAAATCTGAAATCATACAATTCAAGTTTGGCATAATTATCAACTCGACGATTTGCACAAATATTTATGTAGCTATATCATATCAGATGATACAAATTGTTGTAATATGTTCAACAAAAGAGTCACTGACCACGAAGAAACAAAATTTTACATGCTATAATGATGCTCTAAAACTAACATTTTGTTTGTGATACAACTCTGCAAACATTATCCAGAAAAATATCTATTTTGATATGCATGCGGATGTGCGTGTGTATGTGGTTTGTAGACAGTGAATTTGTATGCATAACCTTCCTCATTTTCCACATTCCCCATGTGTATCAGTCTTACACATACGAAAACGAAAGAGTGCAAGAAAGCACAGAGGAGTGGACAACGAAAAGGCGAGATAAGCTTGTGGTCACTTTCTTTGTGAAAGAAAGGTCACCAAGGCCGTGTTATATGTGTGCATACATGTATGTGTATGTGTACCTGTGAGTGTTTTAGTGTATGTGCGTGCATGCCAATATGTGCAAACACATGCATGTATTTGTTACTCTGTGTTTGTGTGTGTTTGTGTATGGGCCTATGTGTGTGAAAGCATGTGTGAGAGCTCTTTATACTTTCCTCAGTTGCACTAGATTTTTCTAAAATGAAATTGGCAGCTTAGATTCCGTTTAAAAATGCTTATATATATCTTTGCAGTAATCACAATATGGTTTATTTTCATTTGCATGTATCTGGCAATCTTTTCTTGCCTAAGATTTCCAAAGAGCCCACTTTCTTCAGAAAACACGATTTTTGTGTTGTATACAGCCGATATATGCTGACTAACAAATATCCAAAATGAATCAATCTCAAGACAATGAAAAAAAAGTTCAATGTAATCAATTTCATCATTGCAATATGAACAATTTCGACTATCCGTGATTTTCACTTTGCATAGCATCATATTTGTCGGATTGATATTTTGTAAGGTTTTCCGTTGTAAAATTCTCAGTCTGGTGTCTGTTGCGCACTAGCGGGGAATCTTCCATATATTTTCATTTCACTCCGGTCCATATTTAGTAGACCAAAAACGGACTGCACATGGTTCTGTGTAACTGAGGGAACACAATATTGCACAAAAGTTCTTGCAAGATACAACCTATCCATTTCTTAATAAGTAGTCTTCAAGCTGATTTGCTTTGACAAACGAGAAGCTGACTTGATGTTTTTTTTTTCTAATGACTGTCAGATTGCATCCACTCTGTTGGTCTAAGCAACGTCTAACAAGAAGAGCTAAATCATTTGTGCTTAAAATCAAAGGTTTCACCTCTTTGGCTTCACAAGGGGAGTATTGCGCGCATGTTTATGTCTGTACTGTTTTCATTGTTTGTCGCTGAGCAAGGCTTATTGCCGAAAATTTCTTGTCTTGTTTTGTGTCGTGCATAAAAGTGCGTTACTTCACACTTTGTTTTGTGTGCTCTTCTGCTTTTTCGAAATGCAAAAAAACCCCAAAAAAAAAAAAACAAAAAAACAAATCAACAACAACAACACAACAACAACAACAACAACAACAACAACCCCCACGTAGCTAACAAATGCAGAAAATTATAGCTAACAGACACACAAAAAATCATAGCTAACAAGTGTAGAAAATCATTGGTAACAAATGCAGAAAATCATAGGTAACAAATGCAGAAAATCATTGGTAACAAATGCAAAAAATCATTGCTAACACGTGCAGAAAATATAGTTAACAAATAAAAAAAAACCCATAGCTAACTAAATGCAGAATATCATAGCTAGGAAATGCAAAAAAAAAAATCAAAGATAACAAATGCAGAAAATCGTGGCTAACAACTGCAAAGAAAAATCATAGCTAACAAATGCAATTAAAACAAACCGTAGCTAACAAATTTAGAAAATCATGGCTAACAGATCTAAAATATCATAGCTAAGAAATGCATAAAATCATAGCAAACAAAGGCAGAAAATGATAGCTAACAAATGCAGAAAATCATATCAAACAAATGCAAAAAAAAAAAAAAAAAAAAAAAAAACAAAACCCAACCCCAAACAAACAAACAAACGAAAAAAAAAAAAATCATAGCTAACCAATTGAAGAAAATCATAACAAAGAAATGCAAAAAATCATAGCTAACAAATGCAGGAAATCATAGCTAACAAATGCAAAGAGCAAGTCATAGTTAGCAGTGCAGAAAATCATAGCTAATAAAATGCAAAAAAAAAAAAAAAAAAAAAAAAAATCATAGCTAACAAATGCAGAAGTTGCAAAGAAACCAGAGCTAACAAATGCAGAAAAGCATACTTAACAAATGTAAATAATCATAGCTAACAAATACAGAAAAGTATAGCTACCAAATACAATAAATCATTGCTAACCAATCCAGAAAATCATAGTTAACAAGTGTAGAAAATTCATAACTAACAAATGTAGAGAAACATAGCTACCAAATGTAGACAATCATAGCTAACAAATGTAGAAAATCATAACTACCAAATGTAGAAAATCATAGCAACCAAACGTAGAAAATCATAGCTAACAAATGTAGAAAATCATGGCTAACAAATGTAGAAAAATCATAGCTACCAAATGTAGAAAGTCATACCTAACAAATGTAGGAAGCCATAACTAACAAATGTGGAAAACCATGGCTACCAAATGTAGAAAATCATAGCTAACGAGTGTGGAAAATCATAGCTACAAAATGTGGAAAATCATAGCTAACAAATGTAGAAAATCATTGCTAACAAGTGTAGAAAGTCATAGCTAACAAGTGTAGAAAATCATAGCTACCAAATATAGAAAATAATAGCTACCAAATGTAGAAAATCATAGCTAACAAGTGTAGAAAATCATAGCTACCAAATGTAGAAAATCATTGCTAACACATGCAGAAAAATCATAGCTACCAAATGTAGAAAATCATAGCAACCAAACGTAGAAAATCATAGCTACCAAATGTAGAAAATCATTGCTGACACATGCAGAAAAATCATAGCTACCAAATGTAGAAAATCATTGCTAACAAATGTAGAAGATCATAGCTAACAAATGCAGAAAAATCATAGCTACCAAATGTAGAAAATCATAACTAACACATGCAGAAAACTCATAGGTACCAAATGTAGAAAATCATTGCTATCAAATGTAGAAAATCATAGCTAACAAATGCAGAAGAATCATAGCTAACAAATGCAAAAAGTCATAGCTAACAAGTGCAGAAAATGATGATAGGTCCAAGTCTTCTTTGATCTTTTCCACTGTCCTTCAGTGTGAACATTCCAGACGTGGATTCTCTGTCGACGCTCTGGAATTGGGTCAGGCTGACCGGTGCTAGACGTTTCCATACACCGCCAGGCTCTGCTTGTACTGCTGGACCACTTTGTAGCAGTAGTGGTACTGAGCCTGCCAACATCACAGTGCATCACTTCATTCAGTTACCAGTGCCCATTGTCACAGCTATATCCCGTTGATCACTGATCGTAAGAAAAGTCAGAGTGCATCAAGTTTGTTACCGCCGACTGTTCATGTTGGCATTTCAGTGAGCGCTAACAGAGTGACTGTTGTTCCCCATCGTCTCTTCCTGTATTCTAGTGTTTGATTTTCTTCCCCCATCGAACGAACGACCAGAGCTGTTACGTGCAAGGTATTGGATGTTCTACGTGGATATTCACATGGCGGTTTGGTCACTCACGGGTCTGGACGTGTCTTTAGTGAGACTTGACCTAGAAATGTAGAAATTCCTGATTCCATCCTTCCCCCCCACGCTGCTACTTTTGGAACGCCAGATGCTTATACCCTAGCGCCAAATATGTCCATCAGTATTTTTTGCCCCTGTATTTTTTTGTCACTTTCCTGAAGGTCACACGTTCCCGGTGAAAAGACAAACTTATACACGAAAAATCTTGAACGCTAGATTTACCGTTCTTCTTAAGCTCTCTCGGACGAAAAATGAAAACGCACGTATTCTTAAAAAAAAAAAAAAAGGAAAAAAAAAAAAGAAAAAAAGAAGAAAAAAAAAAAAAAAAAAAAAAAAAAAGGTAATCGAGTTGGGTGGGTGGACGTCAGTGCGGTTTCCTGTACTAAGTGACG
>JADBJO010010043.1:15000-18706 GCA_016801955.1 Conus betulinus
TGATCCAGTGGTGAACACAGTGGAGAACTTTATAAACTTGCTTTGTTTTTTAATTAATTCGATTAAACCATTATTTACATGACAGTCCTAGTATTAGCAATGTCAATGAAAAGTTTAGAAAAAAAGTTTTCGACAGCCTAGAGAGGGCAGATGACAGTCTGAGAACTAGCAAACAACAGCAGATGGCAGTCTGAGAAATAGCAAACAACAGCAGATGATAGTCTGAGAGATAGCAAACAACAGCAGACGACAGTCTGAGAGATAGCAAACAACAGCAGATGACAGTCTGAGAACTAGCAAACAACAGCAGATGGCAGTCTGAGAGATAGCAAACAACAGCAGATGATAGTCTGAGAACTAGCAAACAACAGTAGTTGTCAGTCTGAGAACTAGCAAACAACAGCAGATGACAGTCTGAGAGATAGCTAACAACAGCAGATGATAGTCTGAGAGAGAGCAAACAACAGCAGATGATAGTCTGAGAGAGAGCAAACAACAGCAGATGATAGTCTGAGAGAGAGAGAAACAACAGCAGATGACAGCCTGAGAGATAGCAAACAACAGCAGATGACAGTCTGAGAGATAGCAAACAACAGCAGATGACAGTCTGAGAACTAGCAAACAACAGCAGATGACAGTCTGAGAACTAGCAAACAACAGCAGATGACAGCCTGAGAACTAGAAAACAACAGCAGATGACAGTCTGAGAACTAGCAAACAACAGCAGATGGCAGTCTGAAAACTAGCAAATAACAGCAGATGATAGTCTGAGAGATAGCAAACAACAGCAGATGGCAGTCTGAGAGATAGCAAACAACAACATAATACAGTCTGAGAAATAGCAAACAACAGCAGATGATAGTCTGAGAAATAGCAAACAACGGCAGATGACAGTCTGAGAGATAGCAAACAACAGCAGATGACAGTCTTAGAAATAGCAAACGATAGCAGATGACAGTCTGAGAGAAAGCAAACAACAACAGCAGATGATAGTGTGAGAAGGAGCAAACAACAGAAGATGATAGTGTGAGAAGGAGCAAACAACAGAAGATGACAGCCTGAGAAATAGCGAACGATAGCAGATGATAGTCAGTGAGATAGCGAACGACAGCAGGGCAGCAGATGATTGTCTAAGAGATAGTAAAGGACAACAGACGATAGTCTAAGAGATAGCAAAGAACAACAGGTGATAGTCTAAGGGATAGCAAAGGACAGCAGATGATAGTCTAAGAGATAGCTAAGGACAGCAGATGATAGTCTAAGAGATAGCAAAGGACAGCAGATAATAGTCTAAGAGATAGCAAACTACAGTCTGTGAGAGCGAGCAAACGGTACTCTATGAGAAAGCAAATGACAATCTCGACATAGTCATATTGCGTTGATAAGGATCATGCGTTTATGAGCGCGCGCGCGCGCGCACGCACGCACGCACGCGCGCGCACACACACACACACACACACACACACACACACACACACACACACACACATACATACATACATACATACATACATACATACATACATACATACGTGTGACCCCCAGTATCTTTACACACCAACGGTTGTAATGAGGCGTCAGAAGTGTTCAAATGGCGAGGGGGGGGGGGGGGGGGGGGGGGGGGGGGGGGGGGGGGGGGGGGGGGGGGGGGGGGGGGGGGGGGGGGGGGGGGGGGGGGGGGGGGGGGGGGGGGGGGGGAGGGGGGAGGGGGGGGAGGCCATGACATGTCAGGGGGGTGACAACTCACAGGCACTGGACGAGCACTGGGGGCAGGGTCAGTGGCATTGCTGACCACCAGGTTCACCAGTTGAGTGATGTCGGAAATGGCGCCGGGTTCTTCCCCCGACCAGTCTGTGTAGTGCAGCACGTGCACAACGCGGCTGTGACCCTGAAGACCGAGCAACCACCGTTTAAAACTGATAGAAAGAAAGGTAAAGGAATCAGAGAGAGAGAGAGAAGAGAGAGAGAGAACGAAGGAACGAAATGTTGTTTAATGAGGGAAAAGAATAAGCACAAGTCAGTGGCTTTTTTTTTCATCCAGCCCTCAAACAATAAATACGTGGAAGAAATCATTGCATCGAACTGCATATAAACTCATAAACAACAAGGAATACACAGCAATTTAGAAGAATGGAATGCACAATATAACTAGAGGAAGAGAGTGTGGGAGAGAGGGAGGGACGGAGAGCGACACAAAGAGAGAGAGGGGTGGGGGACTTGAAGACACAGAATAAGGAGACGGAGTCTCTGACACAAAGAGAGAAGAAGAAGAAGAAGAAGAAGAAGAAGAAAAGAGAGAACACAAACTCGACTCAAATAGTTTAATTGCAAAGGACACCGACCTATCTGCGATGAGGTCAAAAACAAAAGTAGAACACACACGCGCTCGGCGCATATACTGAAAATTATGACAGAAACTATTTGCATAACAAACATTTATATTCTTCCTGAAATTACTCTGGGATTTGTATGTTTTAACTGACTGATAGCAGTTCTCTTTGTTTCAGTGCTTTGAAAATAAACATAGCTACAGAGCGAGTTACAATTCTCTTTTCATTTTGCAGTAAAAGAAGCAATGATACTGATGAACATTTCTAGTATGCGGCAACATGTGTTTATCTCTTAAATCTTTATAACATGAACAATGAAAAAATGTATTTCGTCCTCGATTTGATTACAGCATGAACAGATTTTAGAGTTAAGTATATATCTTTCATGGACATTCAAATTACTGATACCACGTCGAAATCTCAGGAACACTTTGCAAAATTTAGAAATTGTAATATCAGTTCAATATTTCCTAGGCTGCCATAAGGATTTGAAGGAAAGATATGTTGAATATCAGTCACTATTTTACTATACCAATTTTGTCTGTAACAGTCAATCATGCGTTGTTTAAGTTCGCGTGAAAATCTGTTTCTCGTAATTCACTCCACCGTGCAACCAAACAAACAAAAAAGCCATAAGTATCCAAACAATGTTTTATCGAAGATACCAAGTTGTTTGTACACTCCAATTTCTTGTACGATTAAATGATTTTGATTTTACCATTTCACACGCTTGTTTCGGTAGTCTAGCGAGTGAAAAGCTTTTGCACCAGCAAAGCATTGATTCTGTTGCACTATCTACATACAAAGGATACCTTCCTAACTCACCGTATACCATTGTATTTGGGGTATTTGGGCGTACATTCAAAAACATTTGCATGCAAACAAGTGAGGTCATTCAATGACATGTAGATGAGACAGTCCCCAGACTTCTGCTGCATATAAAACCATAGCTTTCACTTGTGCATCAAAAAGTCTAAAAAATAGACTTCTATCCATTGTTTGCCACACTCCCACATAGTTTTCATCATTTCTACAATGTTGGCTTTAGCCCTGCCTGCATATTCTTTGAGTGCAATGTCGTATGATAGCTTTGTGCTTAAAGTGAATCCCAAAATACTTATAACTGTTAACAACTTCAACCTCTTTTCCCTGATAGAACCATTTTTTTTTCTGCTTTTGATAAATATCCCCCTTTTCTAAAAACCCTACCTTTTGTTTTCTTTAAGTTCACTTTAAGTCCTAAAGAAGTTGATACTTTATCAAGGTTATTTAATTGATTTTGTAGCCCTGAAGGAGTTGTTGATATCAAACATATATCATCAGCAAATAATAAAAAGATTTTTTTGTAAGCCTGGCAAAAAACTAAAATCCGTGTT
>JADBJO010010043.1:18928-21428 GCA_016801955.1 Conus betulinus
TGAACTGAACTCTGAACCATGAAACTTTTAATTGTAAGGCCGCCGACCTGTATACAATGGGTACACGTTTGCTGAGAATAAAATGAAAACGGGTACGGGTCATCAGCAAAAGGAAGTCATTTCTTTCCAGAAACACATAAGCAAACTACTACAAGGGGATATAATTCAGAGAGAGAGAGAGAGAGAGAGAGAGAGAGAGAGAGAGAGAGAGAGAGAGAGAGAGATCTGAACTCAAAAAAACTTTTCTTCGATCAAGGATTGAGATTTTTAGGCACAGCCTATTCTTTTCAATCTGTCTTTGTTAACTAAATTATGCGATAAGAATTTTAGAAAAGAGGAGAGAGAAAAAATAATGGGCATATAGGACTATGCAGTTCATAACACACACACACACACCACACACACACACACACACACACACACACACACTCTCACACACACACACACACACTGACATGCAAGATAAGAGGAAGTTTGTCAACACCTACTCTGTACACAGATATCCTACATGGTGCATTATATAGGGTGGTATCACAGGTCAAGGTGTGTATGGTATGGTGGTGTGATGAGGTATGTGTAATATTGCATTGGTATGTCTGAATGACAGGAGGAGCATAATTATGATTATTATTTGTCCGCTGTCTTAAGTAGTTATCATCATTATCATTATTGTATAGAAGATGATGATGGTGATGATGATGATGATGATTATTATTGTTGTTGTTGTTGTTGTTGTTGTTGTTTTCATCCCTATCCTCCTTCTCCTCCTCCTCTTTATTTTCCTTCTTATCATCATCATCATGATTATTATTATCATTATTACTATCATCATCAGCATAATTGTTATCACTATCATCAATATTGTTGTTGTTGTTGTTGTCATTGTGGTGGTGGTGTGGCAGCGGAACATGGCGGCAGGAAGTGACGTGCCAGCTTCCTGCAGGTGGTGTCTAGGCGCTGAAGCCAGGGCATTCCCCTCACCTTGGACCGGACGGTGACGGAGTAGGAGGTCAGGCAGCTGCCCATGGAGGCTGTGTCGCCCAGGGACACACTGTACTCCCCAGCCGTCAGGGACTGGCCTTTCTTCACCGGCCAGTACTGCACCACAGGGCTGCACCACGTCAGCGCCAGCAATGGGAATTGTCGGGGACAAAAACAAAGTGACACGTAGTTTCAAGCATGCACGCACACACATACATGAACACGCACTGACGAACGCACACACGTACGTCTTGAGCACCGAATCGTTTGATGTGGTCTGTGAAAACCCGTCTTGGAGTGCTAACGAGGCACTGTGATGATGATAAGGATGCTGAGGAAAACATCGGGCACGATAACCGATTTCCCAACGGTCAACATGTCCTCGAGAGCTGGATGCTGAGGGAAACATCGGGCACGATAACCGATTTCCCAACGGTCAACATGTCCTCGAGAGCTGGATGCTGAGGAAAACATCGGGCACGATAACCGATTTTCCAACGGTCAACATGTCCTCGAGAGCTGGATGCTGAGGAAAACATCGGGCACGATAACGGATTTCCCAACGGTCAACATGTCCTCGAGAGCTGGATGCTGAGGAAAACATCGGGCACGATAACGGATTTCCCAACGGTCAACATGTCCTCGAGAGCTGTGTGCGGAAGGACGGAAGGCTTACTTTTCAGGCAGTGAAAAAAAAGCAGCAGCAAACATTGTGGAAACAACTGAGATCTCAGCACGTCTGAGTAAACTGCTTTATACAGGATGGTAATTAGGACATCGTTTGTTACATAAATACAAAACGTTTTGCATTCGCAATTCTGTAAACTCAACACCAAACCGACCCTCTCCTCCTCTCCTTTACTCACTCTGCAGACTTCCTATGAAATGTGGAGCCCGTTCCTTTTCTGTCTTTGCCACAAACGTGTAACACCTTTGTTACTATCAGTGGTTCCAGGCACCAGTATTCGGCTCCATAATTACATATGTGACATAGAATTCTTTATTTCAGCCAAAACAGCGCAATGGCTGCTTGGAGGAAAACACTTTCCCTGCCTTTTGTTGATCCAAGGTGTTTCTTGAGATGAGCCCGCAATTACACACACACACACACACACACACACACACACACACACACACACACACACACACACACGCCCCCTCCCCATGCTCCAACACACATGCATTGGTGCGCATACAAACGCACAGAAATGCATACACACACAAATCTGCCTTGCATATCTTCTGGTGAGTTTTTGAACCCTCGCTCCCAACCGTGACAACAAAACTATATCATGATGGTGGATTTTTGAAGACATTCTTCACGTGTCAAAATTATCTCCCCTGTGACAACAACACTTTATCACGATGGTTGATTTTTGAAGACGACATTCTTTTACATGTCGGAATTATCTCCCCTGTGACAACAAAACTATATCATGATGGTTTGATTTTTGAACACGACATTATTTACATGTCAGAATTATCTCCCCTGTGACAACAAAACTATAATTATGATGAT
>JADBJO010010043.1:26428-49751 GCA_016801955.1 Conus betulinus
GTGTTTGTATCCAGGGGTAAGTTTCATGGTAAGGCTTGGATGTGTTTGTATCCAGGGGTAAGTGTCACGGTAAGGCTTGGTGTGTTTGTATCCAGGGTAAGTGTCACGGTAAGGCTTGGATGTGTTTGTATCCAGGGGTAAGTGTCACGGTAAGGCTTGGATGTGTTTGTATCCAGGGGTAAGTGTCACGGTAAGGCTTGGATGTGTTTGTATCCAGGGGTAAGTTTCATGGTAAGGCTTGGATGTGTTTGTATCCAGGGGTAAGTTTCATGGTAAGGCTTGGATGTGTTTGTATCCAGGGGTAAGTTTCATGGTAAGGCTTGGATGTGTTTGTATCCAGGGGTAAGTTTCATGGTAAGGCTTGGATGTGTTTGTATCCAGGGTTAAGTTTCACGGTAAGGCTTGGGTGTGTTTGTATCCAGGGGTAAGTTTCATGGTAAGGCTTGGATGTGTTTGTATCCAGGGTACGTTTCATGGTAAGGCTTGGATGTGTTTGTATCCAGGGGTAAGTTTCATAGTAAGGCTTGGATGTGTTTGTATCCAGGGGTAAATGTCATGGTAAGGCTTGGATGTGTTTGTATCCAGGGGTACGTTTCATGGCAAGGCTTGGATGTGTTTGTATCCAGGGGTACGTTTTCATGGCAAGGCTTGGATGTGTTTGTATCCAGGGATAAGTTTTCATGGTAAGGCTTGGATGTGTTTGTATTCAGGGGTAAGTTCAGTTGCCGGCGCGGCATCAACGTCTTGACGTAGATCTGATGTAGGTGTTCTGGGCCAGAAAAAAAAAAGAAAAAAAAAAAAAAAATGAAAAAAAGAAAAAGAGGAAACGGTACCAAGCGGGACGCGAACTGTGCGCGTTCTAACATCATTAGCGGCGCAGATGAAGGCACCAGAGAGAAAACAGAAGGACACGGGCCGCAAAGTCATGCTCGCTCTATCGCCATCACCTGCACAGTTATCAAGGGAAACTGTACGAGGCGGGATGGCGCAAATCCTGGGCATTCTGTTGCCATTCACTGAGAAGACGAAGACATGACAAGAAACACGACGAGACGCAGGTCATGCGTATTCTATCGTCAATAGCCGCACAGGTAGACATGATGGGAAGCAGTTTGAGACGGGACGCAAATCGTGCGCATTCTAGTAGCTGCATATACGAAGACATGGAGGCAAACGGTACAGGACGGGACGCAAATTATGTGCATACTTTCTTTCGCCATTCACTTAGAAGAGAAAGACATGAAGGGGAAACAGAAACAAGGAGGACGCAAGCCATGCGCATTGTATCGCCATTAACTTAGAAGACAAAGGCATGAAGGGAAACAGAACAAGGAGGGACGCAAGCCATGCGCATTGTATTGCCAATAACGGAACAGACAGAGACATGAAGGGAAACAGTACGAGACGGGACGCACATCGTGCGCATTCTATCGCCACTGGCAACCCAAAGACATGAAGGAAAACGATACGAGACTGAACGCAAATGCTGCACGTTTCATCGCCATGACCTGCACAGAAAGACGCGACGGAACGGTACACAAATCCTGTGCGTACTCTTACCATTGACTCAGAAGACGCAGACATGAAGGGAAACGGTACGAGACGGGACGCAAATCCTGTGCGTACTCTTACTATTGAATTGGAAGACGCAGACATGAAGGGACACGGTACGAGACGGGACGCAAATCCTGTGCGTACTCTTACCATTAACTTAGAAGATGCAGACATGAAGGGAAATGGTGCGAGACGGGACAAAAACCCTGCGCGCTTTATCGCCAGTACCTGCACAGATGGAGACATGAAGAGAAGCTGTACTCGTTCTGTTGCCCTTCGCTGCCCAGACAAAAGACACGAAGGGAAACAGCAAAGGACGGGATACAAATCGTGCATGAAAGAAAAAGATCCACCCGAACGTGCAGCAGAGAAGCCCTGTCCTCAACTGCCGAACAAACCAGTTGGGAGCAACCCTGCACCACCCTCGGAAGCCTGCGCTGTGTTTACGTAAGGTGCAGGCAGGCACAAGGCATTCCGTTCAGACGCCATGAGACATAATTGTTGGCGCGTCCTCTGTCGTCGTTAGCTTCACAAAAGACATGTTAGCGTCAGTTTGCCCTGTGGATTTTTGACCGTATCTCTACTTTAGAGACGTATGGGCATACACCTGACAAACAAGATAGGAACAGCTCATGAATCTCATGTTTCTCTTCTATTTTTGAGTCATCTGGAGGCTGATTATGAAGCACACAAACTCGCAGGACCCCAAAGAATACCCTCTAGTGTTCCGCCTACCATGGAAAATGCACATGATCACTTTTGCCCGCAAATTTCAGCGTCAGTCGGAGGTGCATTTTTCGCAAGACCGTTGAAAGAGTTTTTTTTTTCCTTTCAAGCTTATTCTTACCATGTCACCTTAATCGTTCCACTTTGGCAGACGAATCTATGTGACTATTCAATGTTGGGAAACCCTCAGTCCACGCCTAATTAGCAAAGCTGTTGAGTTGAGGCGATGAGATCATTCAAACCCTCGCTCCATTCAGCCAATGATGGGGGCTATGACATTGAAAACCTCGCTCCATTCAGCCGCCGTTAAGTTATGACATCATTAAAACCCTCGCTCCATTCAGTCAAAGTTGGGGGAGGAGGGGGGGGGCGCAAAATGGGTCACCTTTCCATCAAATATCAGAACTCGCACACGACGATCTCTTCGATCTGGACAAAGAAGCAGACAGGAAGGACAGGGAAAGTCATCATGTCTTCCCATTGTTCACCGTTGTCAGACACATGTTCACTCGCGCAGGTCATGACCCCCTCCCCCCTTCTACCGGCTGACAGAACTAGCCAGTGAGCTAGGCTGTCCTCTCAGACCAGTCACATATTCCAACGTCCGTTTCTCCGCTGCTCCGTGAGGTCGGTGTACCGCTGACACCAAGGTTCTGCCTGCAAGCCCAGGCACTGTGTGGTGTGTGTGTGTGTGTGTGTGTGTGTGTGTGTGTGTGTGTGTGTGTGTGAGAGAGAGAGAGAGAGAGAGAGAGAGAGAGAGAGAGCGAGAGAGCGAGAGAGAGAGAGAGAGCGAGACAGACAGACAGACAGACAGACAGACAGAGAGAAACAGGGACAGAGAGAGATAAGAGAAGCACAGAAAAGCGTTGCCGTGTTCAGGGAGGCTAGCCAATGAAGGGCAACGTTACCAGGCAGGTGCAGGGGATCTCTGTTCTTGGTCCTGTTCTCAGCTGCCTGGGCTGTGGCAGTGTTACGTTTGGCCCAGGCTTGCATCTGCTGCAGCATCTGTCAACAGAAACACAGCTCTGCAGTGGGGCCCATAAAGTATCAGAATGCATTGCAGGAGAAAGAAATCAACAACAACAACAACAACAACAACAACAACAACAACAACACTGTTTCCTGGTGTGACTGTTTTTTGCATTTATTTTCAGTTACTTCTGTATTCGTTTATTGGGAGAAAAAATTCTTTATTTCTTTTTAGAAATCATGTCTTCATTTCTGTTTGACACTACACTGTACCACCAGAGCGATACATACGCAAATGGGCAGAAAAAAGTGATATCACGCGCAAGCTGGATTCGAACACGCAACATCTGACGGTGAATACGGTGCTTGATCACTGAGCCCACCTGGCACCCAAAGTACAACAGACCATTTACCTTGCACTGCCTGTCCTTTAAGTTCTGTGACTTCCACATGTTGGTGTCACTAAAGAAGTCCAGGTGGCTTACCCTGTATCGCACTCTCTGTCCTCAGTATTCTGCCACTTCCTCACATTGATGTCAGCGTGATAGTCCAGGTGGCTTACCCTGTATCGCACTCTCTGTCCTCAGTATTCTGACACTTAACGCACGTCCACAAGTTGATGCCAGCAGAATAGTTCAGACATCTTACCTTGTATCCTCTGTTCTTTGTGTAATGTGACTTCCACACAATGATGTCACTGGAATAGTCCAGTATTCTTACTTTGTACTCTCTGTTCTTTGTGCTCTGTGACTTCCACACGTTAATATCAGCGGAATAGTTCAGTTATCTTACCTTGTACTCTGTTCTTTGTGCTCTGTGACTTCCACACGTTAATATCAGCGAAATAGTTCAGTTCAGTTATCTTACCTTGTACTCTCTGTTCTTTGTGCTCTGTGACTTCCACACGTTAATATCAGCGGACTAGTTCAGTTATCTTACCTTGTACTCTCTGTTTCTTTGTGCTCTGTGACTTCCACACGTTAATATCAGCGAAATAGTTCAGTTATCTTACCTTGTACTCTCTGTTCTTTGTGCTCTGTGACTTCCACACGTTAATATCAGCGAAATAGTTCAGTTATCTTACCTTGTACTCTCTGTTCTTTGTGCTCTGTGACTTCCACACGTTAATATCAGCGGAATAGTTCAGTTATCTTACCTTGTACTCTCTGTCCTTTGCGCTCTGTGACTTCCACACGTTGATGTCACCGGAGAAGTTGAGGTCCAGGTGATGGAGAGACAGTCGGGTGTTCCGACTAGAGTACGCCTCCAGAACGACCTCGTGTAGGAACTTGTACTGCGCCTGCGTGCATCCGTGAAAGTGACATTTCCTTGGTTTGTATCCTACCGTTACAGCAGTGAAGGGATGTGACGTCACCTGTCTTACACTACCCTGCCGTCATACAGGTGAAACTGAAGGGACACTTCGTTTGACGTGTCTTGGTCCATTTCAAAGCCTGTCGTTACATCCGTGAAAGTAAAATCCGTGTCTTTCACGTTTTGCGTGTACATTTGTCGTGGTCATATCTTGCCTAGGTCTTGGAAAGCAGCTTAAGACATTTATTCGTTGCCATGTGTGTACATGGATTACAAGGAATATTTGGAGGATAAGTACGTAAACATTCCTTAATTTTAATCAGACACATATACTGGTAGGTATTGCAGATGTTCTGTGTCAGGAAAAGGAAGAAATGATGTTGAGGAGGTACTGGTAGAAGACATGTAGCAATGGTGTTGAGGACATAATGGTAGATGGTGTGTAGCAATGGTGTTGAGGAGGTACTGGTAGATCATATGTAGCAATGGTGTTGAGGAGGTACTGGTAGAAGACATGCAGCAATGATGTTGAGGAGGGTAATGGTAGATGTTATGTAGCAATGATGTTGAGGAGGTACTGGTAGATGATACGTAGCAATGGTGTTGAAGAGGTACTGCTAGATGATAATTATGTAGCAATAGTGTTGAGGAGGCACTGGTAGATGGTGTGTAGCAATGGTGTTGAGGAGGTAATGATAGATGATATGTAGCAATGGTGTTGAGGAGGTACTGGTAGATGATATGTAGCAATGGTGTTGAGGAGGTACTGGTAGATGACATGTAGCAATGGTGTTGAGGAGGTAATGGTAGATGATATGTAGCAATGATGTTGAAGAGGTAATGGTAGATGATATGTAGCAATGGTGTTGAGGAGGTACAGGTAGATGATATGTAGCAATGGTGTTGAGGAGGTACTGGTAGATGATATGTAGCAATGGTGTTGAGGAGGTACTGGTAGATGATATGTAGCAATGAATTTGAGGAGGTAATGGTAGATGATATGTAGCAAGGTGTTGAGGAGGTACTGGTAGATGATATGTAGCAATGGTGTTGAGGAGGTACTGGTAGATGATATGTAGCAATGAAGTTGAGGACGTAATGGTGCATGGTGTGTAGCAATGATGTTGAGGAGGTAATGGTAGATTATATGTAGCAATGGTGTTGAGGAGGTGCTGGTAGATGATATGTAGCAATGATGTTGAGGAGGTAATGGTAGATTGTGTGTGTAACAATGGTGTTGAGGAGGTATTGGTCAAAGATGCGTAGCAATAGTGTTGAGAGTTACTGGTAGATGGGTGTGTAGCAATGGTGTTGAGGAGGTAATGGTGCATGGTGTGTAGCAATGATGTTGAGGAGGTACTGGTAGATGACATGTAGCATTAGTGTTAAGGAGGTACTGTAGATGATATGTAGCATGGTGTTGAAGAGGTACTGGTAGATGATAATTATGTAGCAATGGTATTGAGGAGATACTGGTAGATGGTGTGTAGCAATGGCGTTGAGGAGGTAATGGTGCATGGTGTGTAGCAATGATGTTGAGGAGGTACTGGTAGATGATATGTAGCAATGGTGTTGAGGAGGTACTGGTAGATGATATGTAGCAATGGCGTTGAGGAGGTAATGGTAAATGGTGTATAGCAATGGCGTTGAGGAGGTAATGGTAGATTATGTGTAGCGATGGTATCGAGGAGGTTATGGTTAAAGGCGTGTAGCAATGGCATTGAGGAGGTAATGATTTAAAGGTGTGTAGCAATGGTGTTGAGGAGGTAACGGGTAAAGGTGTGTAGCGATGGTGTTCCGGAAGTAATGGTTAAAGGTGTGTAGCATGGTGTTGAGAAGTAATGGTTAAAGGTGTGTAGCAATGGTGTTCAGGAGGTAATGGTTAAAAGTGTGTAGCAATGGTGTTCAGGAGGTAATGGTTAAAGGAGTGTAGCAATGGTGTTCCGGAGGTAATGGTTGAAGGTGTGTAGCGATGGTGTTCAGAAGGTAATGGTTAAAGGTGTGTAGCAATGGCGTTGAGGAGGTAATGGTAGATGGTGTGTAGCAATGGCATTGAGGAGGTACTGGTGAAAGGTGTGTAGCAATGATGTTGAGGAGGTACTGGTTAAAGGTGTGTAGGAATGGTGTTCCGGAGGTAATGGTTAAAGGTGTGTAGCAATGGTGTGGAGGAGGTAATGGTTAAAGGTGTGTAGCAATGGTGTTGAGGAGGTAATGGTTAAAGGTGTGTAGCAATGGTGTTGAGGAGGTAATGACAGATGGTGTGTAAGAGAGAAGGAGCAGCTGGGTGGGATGGGATGAGTCATGAAGGGCTTGAGGGACCTTTTTCCACGTGTATTCTCCTGAAATGTTGTGCGTGTATGGGCCAGATATATATATATATATATATATATATATATATATGTAGGGGGGAGTGTGGGGGGGGGGAGAAAAAGAGAGAGAGAGAGAGAAGAGAGAGAGAGAGAGAGAGAGAGAGAGAGAGAGAGACAGACAGACAGACAGACAGACAGAGAGGAGGGGGGGGGGGGCATTGTTGCTTACAAACCCGAACAGCCGATTTTAACGAAATTCAGTGGGAAAGTACGGAATGTTATGCAAGGATGACCTCACCTCCCCTCCCCTTTTTCCAGGAATTGTGATGGAGATCCCAACCGAAGAGCGGATGCCGGATCTGTTCGACCTTGGCAAAGGTTTTGTGCTCTCCCCAAAGACATTCTAGGTTGTTTGTTTCTTTGTTTTTCTTCTTTCATTTTCAAACACTGTACCCTGTAAACTCGTTGCTTGGCAGATGACACCCGTACCCACCCCTCTCTCTCTCTGTCTGTCTGTTTGTCTGTCTGTCTGTCTGTCTGTCTCTCTCTCTCTCTCTCTCTCTCTCTCTCTCTCTCTCTCTCTCTCTGTGGTCTACTTGTAAGCAAGCAAGAACCCGCCCTGAATGTAGGACTGGAGAGAAAGAGGAAAACGACAGGGCCATAGACGGAAAGAAGCCGAACACCAGGCTGAATCAGAGAAGGAAGCATAGAGCGGGCTGATAAACCTGACCGATGGACCTGATCGATCAAGCAATCAAAGGGTCGATTCAGTGACGTCATACCTCGGTCTGTACCATGATGCTCCGTTGCTCTCGCAGTTCGCTGACGATGGCTTCCAGGCTGACGTCCTCACCACGTGACTTCCGGTTCAGGGCGATGTCGAGAGCAATGTAGGTGCCGGTCCTGCCAACGCCGGCGCTTCAACAACAGAAAAACAGAACTGCATTTCCTTCAACACACAGAGAAGGTGACTGCATTTCCTTCAACACACAGAGACGGTGACTGCATTTCATTCAACACAGAGAGGAAAGCAGGACTGTCTTTCTTAAAACAACAGAAGCGGACTGTATTTCCTTCAACAACAGAAAGCGGACTGTATTTCCTTCAACACACAGAGAAAGCGGACTGTATTCCCTTCAACACACAGAGAAAACGGACTGTATTGCCTTCAACACACAGAGAAAGGGGACGGCTTTTCCTGCAAAAACACAGAAAGCGGACTGTGTTACCTTAAACACAGAGAAAGCGGACTGTATTTCCTTCAACAACAGAAAGCGGACTGCGTTTCCTTCAACAACAGAAAGCGGACTGTGCTTCCTTAAACAACAGAAAGCGGACTGCATTTCCTTCAACACACAGAGAAAGCGAACTATATTTCCTTCAACAACAGAAAGTGAACTGTATATCCTTCAACAACAGAAAGCGGACTGCATTTTTTTTTTTCAACACATAGAGAAAGGGGACTGTATATCCATCAACACACAGAGAAAGCGGACTGTATTTCCTTCAACACACAGAGAAGGTGGATTGTATTCCCTTCCAACACACAGAGGAAGCGGACTGTATTCCCTTCAACACACAGAGAAAGGGGACTGCTTTTCCTGCAAAAACACAGAAATCGGACTGTGTTACTTTTAACACACAGAGAAAGCGGACTGTATTTCTTCCTTCAACAACAGAAAGCGGACTGTGCTTCCTTCAACAACAGAAAGCAGACTGTATTTTCCTTCAACAACAGAAAGCGGACTGCATTTCCTTCAACACACAGAGAAAGCGAACTGTATTTCCTTCAACAACAGAAAGCGGACTGTATTTCCTTCAACAACAGAAAGCGGACTGTATTTCCTTCAACACACAGAGAAAGCGGACTGCATTTCCTCCAACACACAGAGAAAGGGGACTGCATTTCCTTTAACACACAGAGAAAGCGGACTGTATTTCCTTCAGCACACACAGAGAGAGCAGGACTGTATTTTCCTTAAACACAGAGAAAGCAGGCTGCGTTTTCCTTCAACAACAGAAAAAGCAGAACTGCTTTTCGTTCAACACACAGAGAAAGCGGACTGTACTCCCTTCAACACAAGAGAGAGCTGACTGTATTTCCTTCAACACACAGAGAAAGCGGACTGTATTCCCTTCAACACGCAGAGAAAGCGGACTGTATTTCCTTCAACACACAGAGAAAGCTGACTGTATTTCCTTCAACACACAAAGAAAGCGGACTGCATTTCCCTCAACACACAGAGAAAGCGGACTGCATTTCCTCAACACACAGAGAAAACAGACTGTATTTCCTTCAACACTCAGAGAAAGCGGACTGCATTTCCTTCAACACACAGAGAAAGCGGACTTTATTTTCCTTCAACACATAGAAAGCAGACTGTACTTCCTTCAAACACAGAGAGAAAGCGGACTGTATTTCGCGCTTAGGGGTAAATTGAGGAAACTTGCAGGTCACCTGCGGTTCGAGCTCTCTGTCTGTGTGTCTATCCCTCTCTCTCTCTCCGCGAGTCTCTTTCTCGCTCGTTCCTGTGCAATGACACACACACACACACACACACACACACACACACACACCCCCACACACACACACACACACACACACACACACACACACACACACACACACACATACACACACACACACACCCGCACATGCACACACACACACACACACACACACACACACACACACACACACACACACACATACACACACACACACACCCGCACATGCACACACACACACACACACACACACACATACACACACACACACACACACACACACACACACACACACACACACACACACACACACACAGAGGGAAGGTGCAGTGCAGTGCTCCCAACTGTACCTGCAGTGCACAACGGTCGGCGCAGCGGTGGAGGCACGTGCAGTGACGTAGCGCCAGAAGTCCACCAGGGTCCCTGCGGTCGGCACCTCGTGGTCGGGCCAGGACAGGTAGTGGTACTGCTGCACCGTGCGGCCACTGGCATTCTGCAGACATGGCAGCAGAATGGGTGGGCAGGTCTGACATGGCAGCAGAGTGGGTGGGTGGGTCAGACATGGCAGCAGAAGGGGTGGGCGGGTCAAACATGGCAGCAGAGTGGGTGGGTGGGTCAGACACGGCAGCAGAGTGGGTGGGCGGGTCAGACATGGCAGCAGAGTGGGTGGGCGGGTCAGACATGGCAGCAAAGTGGGTGGGGGTCAGACATGGCAGCAGAGTGGGTGGGTGGATGGGTCAGACATGGCAGCAGAGTGGGTGGGTGGATGGGTCAGACATGGCAGCAGAGTGTGTGTGTGGATGGGTCAGACATGGCAGCAGAATGGGTGGGTGGGTGGGTCAGACATGGGAGCAGAGTGGGTGGGTGGGTGGGTCAGACATGGCAGCAGAGTGGGTGGGTGGGTGGGTAAGACATGGCAGCAGAGTGGGTGGGTGGGTGGGTCAGACATGGCAGCAGAGTGAATAGGTGGGTGGGTCAGACATGGCAGCAGAGTGGATGGGTGGGTGGGGTCGGACATGGCAGCAGAATGGGTGGGTGGGTGGGTCACACATGGCAGCAGATTGGATGGGTGGGTCAGACATAGCAGCAGAGTGGATGGGTGGGGTGGGTCGGACATGGCAGCAGAGTGGGTGGGTGGGTGGGTCAGACATGGCAGCAGAGTGGGTGGGTGGGTCAGACATGGTAGCAGAGTGGATGGGTGGGTGGGTCCGATATGGCAGCAGAGTGGGTGGGTGTGGTGGGTCCGACATGGCAGCAGAGTGGGTGGGTGGGTGGGTCAGACATGGCAGCAGAGTGGATGGGTGGGTGGGTCAGACATGGCAGCAGAGTGGGATGGGTGGGTCGGACATGGCAGCAGAGTGGGTGGGTGGGTGGGTCAGACATGGCAGCAGAGTGGGTGGGTGGGTCAGACATGACAGCAGAGTGGATGGGTGGGTGGGTCAGACATGGCAGCAGAGTGGGTGGGGTGGGGTGGGTTGGTCAGACATGGCAGCAGAGTGGGTGGGTGGGTCAGACATGGCAGCAGAGTGGGTGGGTGGGTCAGACATGGCAGCAGAGTGGGTGGGTGGGTCAGACATGGCAGCAGAGTGGGTGGGTGGGTGGGTCAGACACGGCAGCAGAGTGGGTGTGGGTGGGTCAGACATGGCAGCAGAGTGGTGGGTGGCGGGTCAGACATGGCAGCAGAGTGGGTGGGTGGGTCAGACATGGCAGCAGATGGGTGGGTGGGTCACACATGGCAGCAGAGTGGGTGGGAGGGTGGGGTCAGACATAGCAGCAGAGTGGGTGGATGGGTGGGGGGTCAGACATGGCAGCAGAGTGGGTGGGTGGGTGGGGTCGGACATGGCAGCAGAGTGGGTGGGTGGGTGTGTCCAGACATGGCAGCAGAGTGGGTGGGTGGGTCAGACATGGCAGCAGAGTGGGTGGGTGGGTCAGACATGGCAGCAGAGTGGGTGGGTGGGTGGGTCAGACATGGCAGCAAAGTGGGTGGGTGGGTCAGACATGGCAGCAGAGTGGGTGGGTGGGTCAGACATGGCAGCTGAGTTGTGGGTGAGTCAGACATGGCAACAGAGTGGGTGGGTGGGTCAGACATGGGTCAGAGTGGGTGGATGGGTCAGACATGGCAGCAGGTCAGACATGGCAGCAGAGTGGGTGGGTGGGTCAGACATGGGCAGCAGAGTGGGTGGGTGGGTCAGACATGGCAGCAGAGAGTGGGTGGGTGGGGTCAGACATGGCAGACAGAGTGGTGGGTGGGTGGGTCAGACATGGCAGCAGAGCAGAGTGGGTGGGTGGGTCAGAGTGGTGGTGGGTGGGACAGTGGTTGGTGGGTCAGCAGAGTGGGTGGGTGGGTCAGACATGGCAGCAGAGTGGACATGGGGTGGGTCAGACATGGCAGCAGAGTGGGTGGGTGGGTCAGACATGGCAGCAGAGTGGTGTGGGTGGGTTCAGACATGGCAGCAGAGGGTGGGTGGGTGGTCAGACATGGCAAGCAGAGTGGTGGGGGTCAGACAGACAGAGTGGGTGGGTGGCAGCAGAGTGGGTGGGTGGGTCAGACATGGCAGCAGAGTGGGTGGGTGGTGGGGTCAGACATGGCAGCAGAGTGGGTGGTGGGTGCAGCAGAGGGGTGGGTGGGTCAGACATGGCAGCAGAGTGGTGGGTGGGTGGGTCAGACATGCAGCAGAGTGGGTGGGTGGGTCAGACATGGCAGCTGAGTGGGTGGGTGGTGGGTCAGACATGGCAGCAGAGTGTGTGGGGTGGGTGGGTCAGACATGGGCAGCAGAGCAGGGTGGGTGGGTGGGTCAGACATGGCAGCAGCGTGGAAAGTGGTGGGTGGGTGGGTCAGACATGGCAAGCTGGGTGGGTGGGTGGGTGGTGGGTGGGTCAGACATGGCAGCAGGGTCAGACATGTGGGTGGGTGGGTGGGTCAGACATGGTCAGCAGAGTGGGGGTGGGTGGGTCAGATATGGCAGCAGAGAGTGGGTGGGTGGGTCAAACATGGCAGCAGAGTGTGGGTGGGTGGGTCAGACATGGCAGCAGAGTGGGTGGGTGGATGGGGTCATGGGGCATGACTGCAGAGTGGGTGGGTGGGTCAGACAGGGCAGCAGAGGTGGGTGGGTCAGACATGGCAGCAGAGTGGGTGGGTGGTTGGTCAGTCATGGTAGCAGAGTGGGTGGGTGGTCAGGCACAGGCAGCAGAGTGAGTGGGTGGGTGGGTCAGACATGGCAGCAGAGTGGCTGGATGGAGATGGCAGAGGTGTGGGTGGTTGGTCACATGGCAGCAGAGTGGGGTGGGTGGTCAGTCGGGCATGACAGCAGAGGGTGGGTGGTGGGGTGGTTTGGGTCAGACATGGCAGCAGAGTGGGTGGGGGTGGTGGTGGGTGGGTGGGTCAGGCATGTCAGCAGAGTGGGTGTGTGGGTGGGTCAGACATGGCAGCAGAGTGGGTGGGTGGGTGGGTCAGACATGGCAGCAGAGTGTGGGTGGGTGGGTCAGACATGGCAGCAGAGTGGGTGGGTGCGTGGGTCAGACATGGCAGCAGAGTGGGTGGGTGGGTGGGTCAGGCATGACAGCAGAGTGGTGGTGGGGGTGGGCAGCAGAGTGGTCATGGTTGGTCAGGGCAGCAGAGTGGGTGGGTGGGTGGGGTCAGATATGGCAGCAGAGTGGATGGCTGGGTGGGTCAGACATGGCAGCAGAGTGGGTGGGTTGGTCAGGACATGGCAGCAGAGTGGGTGGGTGGGTAGGTGGGGTCAGGCATGATAGCAGAGTGGGTGGGTAGGTTGGTCAGATATGGCAGCAGAGTGGTGGGTGGGTGGGTCATGGCACATGGCAGCAGAGCAGGGTGGGTGGTGGGGGTGGGTCAGGCATGATAGCAGAGTGGGTGGGGTGGGTTGGTCAGACATGGCAGCAGAGTGGATGGGTGGGTGGATCAGACATGACAGCAGAGTGGGTGGGTGGGTGGGTCAGGCATGACAGCAGAGTGGATGTGTGGGGTGGGTCAGACATGACAGCAGAGTGGGTGGGTGGGTCAGACATGGCAGCAGAGTGGATGGGTGGTGGGTGGGTCAGGCATGACATCAGAGTGGGTGTGTGGGTAGGTCAGACATGGCAGCAGAGTGGGTGGGTGGGTTGGTCAGACATGGCAGCAGCAGATTGGGTGGTTGGGTTGGTTGGTCAGACATGGCAGCAGAGTGGATGGGTGGGTGGGTCAGGCATGACAGCAGAGTGGGTGGTGGGTGGGTGGGTGGGACAGACAAGGCAGCAGAGTGGGGGTGGGTTGGTCAGACATGGGCAGCAGAGTGAGTGGGTGGGTCAGACATTGGAGCAGAGTGGGTGGGTCAGGCATGACACAGCAGAGAGGGTGGGGTTTGGTGGGTCAGACATGGCAGCAGAGTGGGTGGGTTGGGTCAGACATGGCAGCAGAGTGGGTGTATGGGTCAGACATGGCAGCAGAGAGTGGGTGGGTGGGTGGGTCAGACATGGCAACAGAGTGGGTGGGTGGGTCAGACACGGCAGCAGAGCGGGTGGCTGGATGAGACATGGCAGCAGAGTGGGTGGATGGGTCAGGGACTGACCGCCACTGAAGGCCATTCTCCGGTGGAGACACAGGAAAGTTTTTCATTGCCTGCAAGTCTGTCTGTGGACGTGTGCTCCCTGATCTATCGGTCAGAGCGTGTTGCTCGCCTTCATAATTGCCTTGTCTGCCTGTCTGTCTGTCTGTCTGTCTGTCTGTCTGTCTGCCTGTCTGTCTGTCGTTTCATCGTGTGGTATGTTCCGGTTCCTTTTTTTCATTTTCTTTTCTCTGTTTCACCGTTGGCAACATGTTTGCGTTTGTGGCCATATTTTAAAAAAAAATTAATTTTTTTTTTGCTGCCCCACCTTCTGTGCCATTTCAGTGGCATTGCAGCCATGCCGCTCATGCTCCCACCTCCCTCCCCCTCCCCGTCCACAGCCACAGTCCGGCCCAGCCCGTCATAGCCCTGGCACCGGCAATCCACAGGGAGCAATCAATGTCAAGTCGTCAGGAAGCAACGCGCCGGAGGAGACACTGCACTGCTGCCTAGTCACTTCGGTGGTGTTCAGTGGCGCCTGTTCTGATCCAGCATACGCAGGACGCCACCTTCTAATCACCTACTGACGACAATGATTGCTTATCGTGGAGTCGGCGTGAGTGAGGTCTCCCTCCGGAGGGCGCTTTTGTGGCCATGTTCAGTTGGAGCAAGACGACAGCCACATTTCGGCCTTGGAATGACATCAGAAAACAACAACAGTATGCTTGTTTTCTTTGGCTTTCTTGCTTTTTTTTGGTTTGTTTCTTTTGTTCTTCATCCTATCGGCAAGCCATGCTTTCCTTATCTGCAAACGGTGGACAGGGATTGAACATCCGTGCCAGATTCCTTTTTCTTTAAATTGAAATAAATACATGCGTTCAGAACGATGACCTGGGTTTCAGCTCTTCTCTGTAGGACCCCACCACCGGCGTTGTAATCGACCCAGACACTGATTACCCAAGAGAACATCGTTTTCAATTAGGCTGTCCTTAACAGGGATCGAACACAAGACTCTCGGATCGAAGAAACAAGGTGTATCCACCGTTCCAAACAGGCCCTTCGTGTTTCTGACTGTCACTTTCCCCCCTACTACCCCTTCATCCCCCCCCCCCCCCCCCCAAAGTTCTGACCGCCGACTCTCCCTCTCCCTCTCTTCTCCTCTCCCTCTCCTCTTCCTTCCCCATTCTCCCTGCGTTCTGAATGCCGCCTCCTCCTTCCCTTCCTTTCCTTCTTCCCCCCCCCCCCCCCCCTCTCCAGCGTTTTGATTGCCAACCCCCTCCCTCCCCTCCCGCGTTCTGACTGCCACCATCCATCCCCCCCCCGCGTTTTGACTGCCACCATCCCCTCTCCTCCCCTCCCGCGTTTCTGACTGCCACCATCCCTCCCCTCCCGCGTTTTGACTGCCACCATCCCTCCCCCTCCCGCGTTCTGACTGCCACCATCCCTCCCTCCCCTTCGCCGCGTTCTGACTGCCACCATCCCTCCCTCCCTCCCCTCCCGCGTTCTGACTGCCACCATCCCTCCCTCCCCTCCCGCGGTTCTGACTGCCACCATCCCTCCCCTCCCCTCCCGCGTTCTGACTGCCACCATCCCTCCCTCCTCCCCTCCCGCGTTCTGACTGCCACCATCCCTCCCCTCCCGCGTTTCTGACTGCCACCATCCCTCCCTCCCCTCCCGCGTTCTGACTGCCACCATCCCTCCCTCCCCTCCCGCGTTCTGACTGCCACCATCTCCCTCCCTCCCCTCCCGCGTTCTGACTGCCACCATGCCCCTCCCTCCCCTCCCCGTTCTGACTGCCACCATCCCTCCCTCCCCTCCCGCGTTCTGACTGCCACCATCCCTCCCTCCCGCTTCCTTTGCCTCCCCCCCCCTCCCCCCCCCCCTGTTCTGACTGCCCCCCCTCCCCCTCTCTCCTCCCTTCCTTTGCCCTCCCACTCCCCATGTTCTGACTGCCACCCCTCCCCCTCCCTCCCCTTCCTTCCCCCCTCCCCGTGTTCTGATTGCCATCTCCCCCTATCTACCTTTCTTTACCCCCCCCCCCCCCCCCCCCCTGTGTTCTGACTGCCACCTCCCCCTCTCTCCCCCATTCCTTCCTCCTCCCGCGTTTCTGACTGCCACCTCCCCCACCCTCCCCTTCCCTCCTCCTCCCCTTGTACTGACTGCCACATCACCCCTCTCTCCCCCTTCCTCCCCCTCCCCTTGTTCTGACTGCCTCCCCCCCCCTCCCTCTCCCTCCTTCCCACCTCCCCGTGTTCTGACTACCACCCTCCCCCTCCCTCCCCCTTCCTCCCACGCCGTCCCGAGTTCTGACTGCCCCCCCACTCCCCATGTTCTGACTGCCACCTCCCCCTCTCTCTTGACCTTCCTTCCCCCTTACCACCACCACTGCCCATGTTCTGACTGCCACCTCCCCCTCTCTCCTCCACCTTCCCTCCCCCTCCCATTCCCTGTGTTCTGACTGCCACCTCACCCCTCTCTCCCCTTCCTTCCTTCACCCCCTCCCCGTGTTCTGACTGCCACCCTCCCCCTCTCTCCCTCTTCGTTCCCCCTCCCCCCAGTGTGTTCTGACTGCCACCTCCAACTCTCTCCCCTTCCTTTCCCCTCCCCGTGTTCTGACTGCCATCTCCCCCTCCCTCCCCTTCCTTCCCCCCTCCCCGTGTTCTGACTGCCACCTCCCCCTCCCTCCCCCTTCGTTCCCCCTCCCCCCAGTGTTCCGACTGCCACCTCCCCCTCCCTCCCTCTTCGTTCCCCCTCCCCCCAGTGTTCTGACTGCCACCCTCCCACTCCCTCCCCTTCATTCCCCCCCTCCCCGTGTTCTGACTGCCTGCCCTCCCCCTCCCTCCCCTTCCTCCCCCCTCCCCGTGTTCTGACTGCCACCTCCCCCTCCCTCCCCTTCATTCCCCCCTCCACATGTTCTGACTGCTGCCCCTCCCACTCCCTCCCCTTCATTCCCCCCCTCCCCGTGTTCTGACTGCCACCTCCCCCTCCCTCCCCTTCCTTCCCCCTCCCCGTGTTTTGACTGCCACATCCCACTCTCTCCCCTTTCGTTCCCCCCCCTCCCCGCACCCGTGTTCTGACTGCCACCCTCCCCTTCATCCCCTTCCTTCCCCCCTCCCCGTGTTCTGACTGCCAACTCCCCCTCCCCTCCCTTCCTTCTTCCCCCTCCCTATGATCTTCCTGCCAGCTCCCCCTCCCTTCTCTTCCTTCCCCCTCCCCGTGTTCTGACTGCCATCTCCAAATCTCTCCCCTTTCGTCGCCCCCCCCCCCCCCCCCCCCCGTGTTCTGACTTCCCCCTTACCCTCCATCCCCTTCCTCCCCCCCCCTCCCCGTGTTCAGAATGCCAACTCCCCCCTCTTTTCCCCCTTCCTTTCCCCCTCCAGGTGTTTCTGACTGCCACCTCCCCCTCCTCCCCTTCCTTCCCCCTCCCCATGATCTTCCTGCCACCTCCCAGTCCCCGCCTCCCCTTCCTTCCCCCCCCCGTGTTGACTGCTACCTCCCCCTCCTTCCCCTTCCTACCCCCTCCCCGTGTTCTGACTGCCACCTCCTCCCCTCTCTGCCCCTTCCTTCCCCCTCCCCCCCCCAGTGTTTCTGACTGCCACCACCTCCCCCTCCCTCCCCTTCCTTCCCCCCTCCCCGTGTTCTGACTGCCACCTCCCCCTCCCTACCCCTTCGTTTCCCCCTCCCCCCAGTGTTCCGACTGCCACCCTCCCCATCCCTCCCCCCTTTCATTCCCCCCCCTCCCCATGTTCTGACTGCCACCTCCCCCTCCCTCCCCTCCCCTTCCTTCCCCCCTCCCCATGTTCTGACTGCCACCCTCCCCCTCCCTCCCCTTCATTCCCCCCTCCCCGTGTTCTGACTGCCACCTCCCCCTCCCTCCCCTTCCTTCCTTCCCCCCTCCCCGTGTTCTGACTGCCACCTCCCCCTCCCTCCCCTTCCTTCCCCCCTCCCCGTGTTTCTGACTGCCACCTCCCCCTCTCTCCCTCTTCGTTCCCCCTCCCCCCAGTGTTCTGACTGCCACCTCCCACTCCCTCCCCTTCATTCCCCCCTCCCCTCCCCGTGTTCTGACTGCCACCTCCCCCTCCCTCCCCTTCCTCCCCCCTCCCCGTGTTCTGACTGCCACCTCCCCCTCCCTCCCCTTCATTCCCCCCTCCACATGTTCTGACTGCCACCTCCCACTCCCTCCCCTTCATTCCCCCCTCCCCGTGTTCTGACTGCCACCCACCTCCCCCTCCCTCCCCTTCCTTCCCCCTCCCCGTGTTTTGACTGCCACATCCCACTCTCTCCCCTTTCGTTCCCCCCCCCCCCTCCCCGCACCCGTGTTCTGACTGCCACCTCCCCTTCCATCCCCTTCCTTCCCCCCTCCCCGTGTTCTGACTGCCAACTCCCCCTCCCTCCTTTTTCCTTCCCCCTCCCTATGATCTTCCTGCCAGCTCCCCCTCCCTTCTCTTCCTTCCTTTCCCCCTCCCCGTGTTCTGACTGCCATCTCCAAATCTCTCCCCTTTCGTCGCCCCCCCCCCCCCCCGTGTTCTGACTTCCCCCTTACCCTCCATCCCCTTCCTTCCCCCCTCCCCTGTGTTCAGAATGCCAACTTCCCCCCCTCTTTCCCCCCTTCCTTTCCCCTCCCCAGTGTTCTGACTGCCACCTCCCCCTCCCCCCCCCCTTCCTTCCCCTCTCCCCATGATCTTCCCTGCCCCTCCCAGTCCCCGCCTCCCCTTCCTTCCCCCCCTCCCCGTGTTCTGACTGCTACTGCTACCTCCCCCTCCTTTCCCCTTCCCCCCCCCTCCCCGTGTTCTGACTGCCACCTCCTCCCTCTCTGCCCCTTCCTTCCCCCTCCCCCCCCCAGTGTTCCTCTGACTGCCACCTCCCCCTCCCTCCCCCTTCCTTCCCCCCTCCCCGTGTTCTGACTGCCACCTCCCCCTCCCTACCCCCTTCGTTCCCCCTCCCCCCAGTGTTCCGACTGCCACCTCCCCATCCCTCCCCTTCATTCCCCCCTCCCCATGTTCTGACTGCCCCCCTCCCCCTCCCTCCCCTTCATTCCCCCCTCCCCCCCCTCTGACTCCCCACCTCCCCCTCTCTCCCCATTCCTTCCTCCTCCTCCCCGGGTTCTGACTGCCAACTCCCCCTCCCTCCTTTTCCTTCCCCCCTCCCTATGATCTTCCTGCCAGCTCCCCCTCCCTTCTCTTCCTTCCCCCTCCCCGTGTTCTGACTGCCATCTCCAAATCTCTCCCCCCTTTCGTCCCCCCCCCCCCCCCCCCCCCCCCCGTGTTCTGACTTCCCCCCCTTACCCCTCCATCCCCTTCCTTCCCCCCCTCCCCGTGTTCAGAATGCCAACTCCCCCCTCTTTCCCCCTTCCTTTCCCCCTCCCAGTGTTCTGACTGCCACCTCCCCCTCCTTCCCCTTCCTTCCCCCCTCCCCCTACCCCCTCCCGTGTTCTGACTGCCACCTCCTCCCTCTCTGCCCCTTCCTTCCCCCCCCCCCCCAGTGTTCTGACTGCCACCTCTCCCCCCTCCCCTTTCCTTCCCCCCCTCCCCGTGTTCTGACTGCCACCTCCCCCTCCTACCCCTTCGTTCCCCCCCTCCCAGTGTTCCGACTTCCGACTGCCCCCCCCCCCCTCCCCCCTTCATTCCCCCCCCCCCCCATGTTCTGACTGCCCCACTGCCACCTCCCCCTCCCTCCCCTTCATTCCCCCCTCCCCTGTTTCTGACTGCCACCTCCCCCTCTCCTCCCTCCCCATTCCTCCTCCTCCTCCCCGGGTTCTGACTGCCACCCCCCCCCACCCTCCCCTTCCCTCCTCCTCCCCTTGTACTGACTGCCATATCACCCCTCTCCCTCTCCCCCTTCCTTCCCCCTCCCCTTGTTCTGACTCCTCCCCCCCCCCCCTCCCCCTCCCCCCTCTCCCTCCTTCCCACCTCCCCGTGTTCTGACTGCCACCTCCCCCTCCCTCCCCTTCCTTCCACGCCGTCCCGAGTTCTGCCCCTTACCACTGCCCATGTTCTGACTGCCACCTCCCCCTCTCTCCATCTTCTTCGTCCCCCCCTCCCCCCAGTGTTCTGACTGCCACCTCCAACTCTCTCCCCTTCCTTCCCCTCCCCGTGTTCTGACTGCCACCTCCCCCTCCCTCCCCCTTCGTTCCCCCCCCCTTCCCCCAGTGTTTTTGACTGCCACCTCCCCCTCCCTCCCCTTCATTCCCCCCCTCCCCATGTTCTGCCCACCTCCCCCTCCCTCCCCTTCATTCCCCCCCCTCCCCATGTTCTGACTGCCACCTCCCCCTCCCCCCCTCTTCCTTTCCCCCCCCTCCCCATGTTCTGACTGCCACCTCCCCCCTCCCTCCCCTTCATTCCCCCCCTCCCCATGTTCTGACTGCCACCTCCCCCTCCCTCCCCTTCATTCCCTTCCCCCCTCCCCGTGTTCTGACTGCCCACTCCCCCCTCCTCCCCTTCCTTTTCCCCCTCCCTGTGTTCTGACTGCCACCTCCCTCTCTCTCCCTCTTCGTTCCCCCTCCCCCCCAGTGTTCTGACTGCCACCTCCAACTCTCTCCCCTTCTTTTCCCCCCTCCCCGTTCTGTTCTGACTGCCACCTCCCCCCCCTCCCTCCCCTTCATTCCCCCTCCCCGTGTTTTGACTGCCACCTCCCCCTCCCTCCCCTTCCTCCCCCCTCCCCGTGTTTTTGACTGCCACATCCCCCACTCTCTCCCCTTTCGTCTCCCCCCCCCCCCCACCCGTGTTCTGACTGCCACCTCCCCTTCCATCCCCTTCCTTCCCCCCTCTCCATGTTCTGACTGCCACTCCTCTCCCCTCTCCCTCCTTTTCCTTCCCCCTCCCTATGATCTTCCTTCCTGCTAGCTCCCCCTCCCTCCCCTTCCTTCCCCCTCCCCGTGTTCTGACTGCCACCCTCCAAATCTCTCCCCTTTTCGTCGCCCCCCCCCCCCCCCCCCCCCCCCGTGTGTTCTGACTTTCCCCCTTCCCCTCCATCCCCTTCCTCCCCCCCCCTCCCCGTGTTCAGAATGCCAACTCCCCCCTCTTTCCCCTTCCCCCTTCCTTTCCCCTCCCAGTGTTCTGACTGCCACCTCCCCCTCCTCCCCTTCCTTCCTCTCTCCCCATGATCTTCCTGCCACCCTCCCAGTCCCCCCTCCCCTTCCTTCCCCCCTCCCCGTGTCCTGACTGCTACCTCCCCCTCCTTCCCCTTCCTTCCGTCCCCCTCCCCGTGTTCTGACTGCCACCTCCCCCCCTCTCCCCCTTCCTTCCCCCCGCCCTCCAAGTGTTCTGACTGCCACCTCCCCCTCCCTCCCCTTCCTCCCCAATACCCGTGTTCGGACTGTCACCTCCCCCTTTCTCCCCCTTCGTTCGTTCGCCCCCCCTCCCCATGTTCTGACTCCCTCCCTCCCCTTCCTTTCCCCTCCCCGTGTTCTGACTGCCATCTCCCCCCTCTTCCCCCTTCGTTCCCCCCCTCCACGTGTTCTGACTGCCACCTCCCCCTCCCTCCCCTTCTTTCCCGCCCCTCCCCGTGTTCTGACTGCCACTTCCCCCCCCTCCCCTCCCCGTTCTTTCCCCCCTCCCCGTGTTCTGACTTGCCTCCCCCCCCTCTCTCCCCCTTCCTTCCCCCTCCCTGTGTTCTGACTGCCACCATCCCTTCCCCTCCCGCGTTTTGACTGCCAACACCCCTCACTCCCCTCCAGCGTTCTGACGGTCACAATCCCTCCCTCTCTCTCCCCCTCCCGCGTTCTGACGGTCACAATCCCTCCCTCTCTCCCCTCCTGCGTTCTGACTGCCACCATCACTCCCTCCCGCTTCCTTTGCCGCTCCCCCCCCTCCTTCCCCCGTGTTCTGACTGCCACCATCACTCCCTCCCGCTTCCTTTGCCGCTCCCTCCCTCCTTCCCCCCCCGTGTTCTGACTGCCACCATCACTCCCTCCCTCCCGCTCCTTTGCCGCTCCCTCCCTCCTCCCCCCGTGTTCTGACTGCCACCTCCCCCCCTCCTTCCCCTTCCTTCCCCCCTCCCTGTGTTCTGACTGCCACCCTCCCCCCTCTCCCCCTTTCTTTACCCCTCCTCCCCCCCCCCCCCCCCCCCCCCCCTCGTGGTCTGACTGCCACCTCCCCCTCTCTCTCCCCTTCCTTACCCCCTCCTCATCTTCTGACTGCCCCCTCCCTCTTTTTCTCCCCCTTCCTTCCCCCTCCCCGTGTTCTGACTGCCACCCTCCCCCCTCTCTCAACCTCTCTTTCCCCCCTCCCCGTGTTCTGACTGCCATCTCCCCCTCCCTCCCTTCCTTCCTCCCCTACCCGTGTTCTGACTGCCACCTCCCCCTCCCTCCCCGTGTTCTGACTGCCACCTCCCCCCCCCCTCCCCGTGTTATATGACTGCCACCTCCACCATCTTTCCCCCCCCTTCCTTCCCCTCCCCCGTATCCTGACTGCCACCCCTCCCCCTCCCTCCCCTTCCTTCCCTCCCTCCCCGTGTTCTGACTGCCACCTCCCCCTTCCTTCCCTTCCTTCCCTTTCCTTTCCCCTCCCCATGTTCTGACTGCCATCCTCCCCTCCCCTCCCCTTCCTTTCCCCTCCCCATGCTGTGACTGCCACCTCCCTCTCCCCCCCTTCCTCCCCCTCCCCATGTTTTGATGCCATCTCCCCCTCCCTCCCCTTCCTTCCCCCCCCTCCCTGTGTTTCTGACTGTCACCTCCCCCCCTTTTTTGCCCTTTCCTTCCCCCTCCCCATGTTCTGAATACCACCTACCCCCTCCCCCCCCTCCCCTTCCTTCCCCTTCCCCGTGTTTCTGACTGCCACCTCCCCCCTCCCTCCCATTCCTTCCCCCCTCCCTGTGTTCTGACTGCCACCTCCCCCCTCTTTGCCCCTTTCCTTCCCCCCTCCCCTTGTTCTGACTGCCACCTCCCCCTCCCTCCCCTTCCTTCCCCCTCCCCGTGTTCTGACCGCCACCTCCCCCCCCTCTCTCCTCCTTCCTTCTCCCTCCCCGTGTTCTGACTGCCACCCTCCCCCCTCTCTCCTCCTTCCTTTCCCTCCCCGTGTTCTGACTGCCACCTCCCCCCCCTCTCCTTCCTTCCCCCCTCCCCTCCCTGTTTTCTGACTGCCACCTACCCCTCCCTCCCCTCTTCTCCCCCCTCCCTGTGTTCTGACTGCCCCCCTACCCCCCCTCTCTCCCCCTTCCTTCCCCCCTCCCCCCTCCCCGTGTTATGACTGCCACCTCCCACCTCTCTCCTCCTTCCTTCCCCTCCCCGTGTTCTGACTGCCACCTCCCCCTCCCTCTCCCTTCCTTCCCCCTCCCCTCCCCTCTCCGTGTTCTGACTGCCACCTACCACCCCTCCCTCCCCTTTCTCCCCCCTCCCCGTGTTATACTGACTGCCCACTCCCCCTCCCCTCCCCTCCCCTTCCTTTCCCCGTCCACATGTCTGAC
>JADBJO010010043.1:50753-53253 GCA_016801955.1 Conus betulinus
ATCACCTTAAAGTTTTCACCGATGGATCACTTTTAAATGAACAAGCTGGAAGTGGTTTTGTTATTCCTACCCTTAAAGTTGAAAAATCTTTTCATCTCGGAAAGGGGTATTCTATCTTCACGGCTGAGCTGGTGGCAATTCTAATGGCGCTTAACTTTCTTGTTGATACTCCACTTACTATCTACAAAGCACTTTTCTGTGTGGATTCTAAGTCTGTCCTACAAGGCCTTGAATCTATTGCTGTAAAAAATCGAGGTGAGGTGATCTTAGAAATAAAACATCTTTGTCAGTATTCTTATATCAAGAGGTACAACAGTTGATTTTTGCTGGATTCCGTCTCACTGTGGGATTTCTGGTAATGAATGGGCTGACCGGGCTGCCAGAAAAGGAGCACGAAAGTCCGATGAATCCATAGAAATCAACATTCCTCTGTGTTTATACGAAGGATATGGTCTCTTAAAAAAGACGTGTACTGAAAAGGTTTATGAAGCTTACAAAAACTTGGTTCTTACTAAATTACATCTACCTCACTCCAAATTGCTCTGCTGTGAAAAATCCCAGTCAGCTACTTTTTCTTCTAGCAATGCGGCTAAAATTGGAAAGATTATCTATCAATCGGCCAACGTAAACGTTCTTGAAAAAAAATAACCGAAAACTTGAATCCCTGTTTTACAGGCTTAAGCTAAACGCTTTCCGTACAAAATTTCGCAAAAATTTAAATTGCATCTGCGGAGCAGTTGAAAGTTTCACAACCCAGCATCTTCTTTTCTACTGCGCATATTTCAAAAAGGAAAATCCTGACTGCCTGCGACTTGATGGCACGTGTATTTTCCAGAACTTACCAGGTCTTGTTTCTTTTGTTAAGTCCTGATGATTAGTCCAGTGGGCTCTACACACACACACACACACACACACACACACACACATGCATATACACGCGTGCGCGCGCGTGAGCGCGCGCTCATGCATACACACGCTACTTCCTAACTCTGTCTAAAATCACTTTATGTGAATAGACGTTAAATTGAAGAACGAGAGAGAGAGAGAGGAGAGAGAGAGAGAGAGAGAGAGAGAGAGAGAGAGAGAGAGAGAGAGAATAAATGGTTTAAATAACCGACAAGTAAAAACCTACTCGATTTATTACACGTATGATTTATTTGATGTGTTGCTGCTTGTAAAATCATTTTTTTTGCTTTGTTTTTTGTTGTTGTTTTCTTACTTTTTATAGCTTTCTTTTTGTCTGACGTCTCTTTACGTGTTTTCTTGCACCTAGTTTATTTCCCTTCTAAACTTTCGTTACCCAGGTGTTGGTTAAGGATGAAACTTAACTTCCTGTTGATAGTAAACTAGTGGTCTATATAATCAGGTAACTGTGGCCAGTCTTAATGACAGAAGTCTCTGGTACACAATTCCTTGACTATTAGATTGCTACAGGTTTCAAATCATGTTATGGAGAAAATCCCATTTTCTCACATATGACATACAGGAATTTGGATTTCAATTAAACATCTTCTCGGTTCATGAAATCAATGGACAGGGGAATAAAACTTTGTTTAAATCTGACACTTCTGCATTTAATCGATCGATATCTTCGTCCTGACTGAAGAAGGTCATACTGATTTGCAAGAACGTGGGTCTGGTCACACGTAATCTTCTTCGCTTTACAAACAACACGGCACCTGTATAGCTCACTCAGACTTTTTGTCTCTCACCAACGATTTTTCCTCCCACGTTCACCACTTTCTCAAGCACATTTCTGCTCTTCACAGTCAACCCCACCATACCAACACATAAATGAGAAAGTTAGAACAGATTCCAAGAAGCATGAATAAAATGTCCGAAGAATGTCAGTATTCACATGAAATGATCGCAGCTTGCGAAGACAATATAATCTGGTTTGACATTTTTTTGTGTGGACATACTCAACATGGGATTTAAAATCAGCTTATTATCTATAAAAGTTCCTAAATATTTGTATGATTCAACACGTTCTACTTCAGCACCTTTGATAAAAAAAGTGGTGGTACAGCTTTTGGATTCTTTCTAAAATCAATCAACATTTATTTCGTTTTTTGTTGCATTCAGATCAAGATAGTTATGATCGCACCAGTCAACAAATCTTTGAACCTCCTTGAAGTAAACAGAATCAGAGTTGGAAAGATCCACAAGTGCTGAGTCATCTGACTATTTAATGTACAAAGTTGAATCGCTTCCTGAACAATCATTTGTGTACAGAGTAAAAAGCACTGGTGATAAAAACAGTACCCTGGGGTGCGCCAGTTGAAATGACTCTGGAAGACGAAACAACACTTTGATATCGAACAGACTGTGTCCTCTGTGTAAGAAAATCAATTATCCAAAGAATGAGCTTGTTACCCACATTTATGTTAATGAGTTTCTTTGCCATCAGATGTGGTTGTATGGTGTTGAATGCTGATGAGAAAATCAATAAAAAGAGAATGCGTACAAAGGAGGCAGGTTTTTCGAGGTGTGTGAAAAA
>JADBJO010010043.1:58253-70753 GCA_016801955.1 Conus betulinus
TTCTGTTTTCTATTTGTCCATGAATAAATATAACTGAAGACAGAATGCGTTGTTGTGTCATGTACACCGTATTGCGCACACCTGTTTGAAAAATGTTTCCTTTTTAATTCATCATTAAAAGCTACTGTAGACTCTAGCTCAAGGGGATGGTCAGTAAACCTTGAGTTAACATTAGTAAGTGTCCCTTATATAAAAACTTCAAAATGCAGACTGAGGTAAAACTACATAGAAAGTGTCCATGCTTCCACTCACACTCCCTGAGAAGGTTAGCAAGTTATCTTGCCTGACAGGTTTTAGCAGTGTCAGTTAGGAGTGCAGTGCTAGTAAAGAATGATTTTGGCTTGACTGCAAGAAAAGTATGATTTTTACACCTGATAGGATAACAGTGCACACTGGCTGTCACTGAACCGCTGGCTAAGATAGCAGTCAGTGTCAGCAGAGGTGTTCGCGAGAGAAATTGGCCTCAACTGTTTTCATATTTCATAGGGGCTGTTTTTAGAGGTGCTATATGGGAGTATCCTCACCTCTGTAGTACACAGTGTAATTGTAAAATAAGGCATTAAATTGCCAGTATAGGAGTAAACATGGAAAGGAAATCGTAAGCATAAAATTCACATGTTTCCTGATGATTTTGGAAGCACACACACACAAAGAAAAAAAAAAACATTCAGAAAGAAATAATATCTAAAAGTTGAAAATGATTATTAAATAAAGTCTCGTTTTTCTCTGTTGCAGGGATTTTCATACGTCAAAATAGTTGCCCCCTAGGTCTTCTATATGACAACATAAAAAAGGATGAATTAGTGTAAGACAGTGGGGAAGTCTAAGGCTGGAAAGAAAATGAATGAAATGGATACTAACTGACTGAGGTCTCAGCTAGGTTGGGATGATTTAAGAGTGGAAGACTGTAACTACTAACTTGTGGCCTTATTTGGCAATGTTGGCTATTTGGTAATAGTGTGGTCTGGTGACCAACTTGAAGAAATGTATTTATGTGGCCTTGTTAGCCTTATCTGATAAAAAAATCGCTAGAAGGCCTTGTTGCCCAACAAATAAGCCTGTGGAGCTTGTTATGTTGATTAATGTGTGCTAATCTTCATGATGTGTTGTCGTGAGAAAGACAAAGTGGTGAACGAAATTTCAGAAGAATTGATTGAAACTTTATTGTAAATATTTCTGCAAAAAGAGATTAATAAAATACACAAGAACTCCAAAGAGGAACTGCCTCTTAACTGCATCTTCTCTCTCTCGTCTCTCTGTCTGTCACTCCAATGGTAACTCACCCCCTTGTCCTGTTGGGACTTATTCACTGTCAGATGCTGGCTATAATCAGATCATTGATAACTACACCACACAGCTTGAAAGATGTATGTAGCAATTCTAGCGCATTCATCACAATGTCACATATTTTTTGGTCTCTTTTTTAAAACAGTTTATGCCAGACGGAAAAAGTGTACCTTCCCATGAATCATTATGTAATTAATGCGTAATCAGTTCACCCGACACTTTTTGTGCATTGATTATGTTTTACACTCACTCCAAATTCTTTAACTTTTCTGTATTTCTTCAGTTCAAAGGATGAACATTGTATGGAATCAAATTTCCTGCAATTATACTAGGGGTTAGAACATTGTATATACATGCAGTTTGGCATAACTGTAGAAACTGTAACATACCAAAGGTCCAAGTCCATCAAAATAAGTCATTACCAATACTTCGTGTCCTTTAGCCCTTATGGAATTCCACTTTACAGAAATGACACTGATATCTTAATTGGTGTGTCATACATTTATCTATAAATTTGTATAGATGCTGGCATGTTGGAAGGTCGATTGGAGACAAACATCATAAATGCTATATAACTGCTGTTGATCTAATAGATCTGAATAGCATCTGCCCAGGTGTTGACTATCTCCTGACTCAGAAGACTACACAGACGACATGTTCCTGTGGATCAATGGCTCAGATTGTGAAAACAATTTACCACAGTTTACAGCACACCAGGGTGTGGTGTATGGGATGTGTGAGGGTTCCACCTCTTTCTGTAAAATGTGTGTGTGCAGGGCAGGGATGCCGGCCTGAGAATTTATTTAAGACGTTTAAAATACGAATGTAATTCCAGTCAGTGGGAAGTGCACATAGGCTGCAGAGTTCGAACCTCTTGCTTGGGATGCAAAGTAAATTGCATGAGTCATTCTTTGGAAGAAACAGTCATTGATATTAAAGAAAGTGACTTGTGTGTATACAACAAAAACTATCCCAAAGTGAATTTGAACATGGAAAACATGGAATATTTTGATATAATCGTACAATATATCGCGGCATATTCTGGGTATGTTATAGTGCCAGAACATGTACCTCGGCGACGTAAACGTGACAAACAATGCCATCTGAAGGTATCACAGAGATCTTTGTTATTACTTAGTATTCGTCAGTCATGGCGTATTTCCTCTCATAAAACAGACTCTTATGGTTGTATGAGCGTAAGTTACAGAGAACCAAACGCAACTCGTCAACGTTCTGTAAGAATTGATACTAGAATTCATACCGGTGCTTATCTTCTTCTTGTATCATATGCTCGAATTGATTATCTAAACCAGCCTGGCTGTAAACCATCCTACATTAAGGCATACTTTTCTGTCATTTCTGAGAGTGATGGACCACTAAAGCTCCCTGGTGGTTTGTTTAAACTGTTCTACTGGTTATTATACTAGATTTCAGGATCATGTGCACTGTAATATTAAACCTGAGTGTGAAGATGGACGGGATGAAACAGAACACTGTTCGTTTAGTAGTCCTGGTGTCATGGGCTGGTGGCTTCACGCAGCAAATGTTATGTTTATGTAGTGGATAACCTTGCTGCAAGCGCGGATTTTAGATCTTCATCAAAACGTCTCTGTCAAACAAAAAGTGGAAGAATTGCTTCTATAAAAACCAGAAATGAAAAACAAGACTCTCTGCATATATTTAAAAATTTATTATATCTTTTATGTCATGATAGGTTTGGAATCAGGATGGCACGTACAGCCTTTCATGTATAGTAAATGTCGTATATGGGAAGACAACACTGTGATCTACTTTATGGATCATTTCCAGTTCTATTATAATGTAGACAGATTCACAGGTATGAGGACACCCTTAGGGTTCCATCTTTATTCAATGAAAATGAAATTTACTGGTTTCAGCAGGGCAGATGTTCTGTGTGAAACAAAATCAAAGGAAGCCACTGTTCTTACTCCTCGCGTAAAACTGGCTGAATTAACTACGTCTTCTTATATCTTTACAAAACACTCGCCAGGTTTTATCCATTAGCGTTAAGAGACATTTGATCCACACGTTCTTTTGTGTGTACAACGTTTATTCTAAACTACGAGCTGAAGTACAGTGTCGTATGTCAGCAGACATGAATGCTGAACACAACGCCACAGTGTCTAATCCTGCTGTGGATAGCACTGTCATGTTTACATGTGATGATGATATCATGGCAGTGCACTTCACTCTGGTGTGTGACTTTAAGGAGGACTGTCCAGATGCCAGCGATGAGTCATTCTGTGAGCATCCCTCATGTTCTGGTTTTCTGTGTTGGAATAGTCAATGTGTGTTAGAAAGCCAACTTTGTAATGAATACTCAGACTGTGTTGACAGCTTGGATGAGAAAAAATGTCCAAGAAACAGAGCATTTATCAATGACCCAGGTGAACAACATTTATATATCAACTTAGACGGAACTGGTTACTTCACTCAGCAGATGATAATAGGTGACGAGCCATGTCCAGAGAGTCACTATCGTTGCACAGCAGAGTGGCTGTACTGTCTCCCTGTCTACACTCGGTGTAATGGATTGTCTGACTGTGTTTATGGATGGAGAAGACGAACAGGAATGCGAGTTGGAGACCTGTTCTCGTTTGTATCAATGTCAAAATTCTGTGTGTGTGTCCATGAAGATCATCTGTGTGATGGCTGGGGGCAGTGTCCAAATCGAGATGATGAACTGATGTGTGACAGGAGCTGCCCTGAAGGTTGTCTGTGTCAAGGTCATTCTTTCTTTTGCAGTAAACCGTTTCTCGCTTACCTCTTCCCTGAACTTCGAGACTTGGACGCCAAAGGCACAGGAATGCCACTGACATTGTTTGCTGGAAACATGTATTTAGTTCGATTAATTCTGTCTGAATGTTCCCTGTTCAATATCTCAAGTGCTAGGATTTTTAACCTGCAACATGTTGACCTTTCCAGTAACCATTTAGATACACTTCAGGTGGCTGATGTTCTCCAGTTACCAAACCTAAGAACACTGTATTTGGCAAACAATCCCCTCAGTCAGATTTCAAATCAAATGGGCAAGCTTGTCCATTATGCACTGAGACGTGTGAGTCTGTCACACACGCATCCCAATATTGTCAACACTTTATTATCTCTATACTTGTGTCAAGCAAATTGGTTTAATTTTTTCCTTTTCTTCGATAAGAAGCGTCAGGAATACTGGATTTAAAAGTGCACCACATTGACTGAGGTCGATATACGATGGAATCCTGTCGAAAACTTTCCCTGGGACATCTTGTCAAAAGCTGAACACATTGAAACGATTTTGACATCTGACTACAGATTCTGCTGTGACAATCTACTTCCTTCTTATTCATTCAAAATAAAATGTCGAGCACCTCACACCATACTTGCTTCATGTAAAACGCTGCTGCCATCCAGACTATACAAAATTTTCTTTTGGTCAGTCAGTATGTGTACCACACTAGGGAACTTATTCAGCTTACTACCTTCATTTATAGCCAGCAAACTGTTTGAGAGACATTTCTTGATAGCCATCGTACAACTGCAGTTTCTTAACATCTGTATGGGATGTCATGTGGACACAACCGTGATAGCTGATGGAATGTTGAAGGGAAAATACCTCCAAACAGAAAAGAGTGGATTTCATAGCATCATGTGCAAGGTAAGTGGCTTCCTCTGGTTTGTGTCCAATGAAGTGTCAATTTTATTGATTACATTCATCATTCTGGATCATGCCATCATCCTTTGTCTTCCTGGTAAATCAGCAAGACACGGAATGCAATTCACATTTTTAGCCTCTTCTGTAGCATGGGCTGTTGGAATCATGTTGTCACTGATTCCGTTTCTTCCTGGTTTCTCTCAGTGGGGTTTGCATGGTCAGTCGGGTCTGTGTCGTCTGGTTCTGTTTACTCGTTATAATGATGCCCAGACGTTTAAATGGTTTACAGTTGTTTTTTGATTGTCAATGTATTTTGTGCATAAACATAGTGGGGTTTATTACTGTTGTCCACAAATGGTTACCTAAATACAGAATCACTCTTGACCCCAATAAACGTTGGCTGTACCTTTCAGCCCACTTGACATCAAAGCTTGCAGTTACAAGCGCTGTGTGTTGGCTGACATTGGGCATGATTATGATGATGACTGCCGCTGGTGTCACGGTTTTAGACAGTGTCCATCAGGCCATGGTTGTGTTTGTGTTACCCCTGAACTCTGCCCTCTTTCCATTTCTCTTGGTGTGGACTGTGGCAGCAGAGAAGTATGGGCAAACGAAGGAAGAGAAAGTACTGAAAATTTTAAAATCACGAATTATCTGTAAGCCGAAACGTTGAATAAATTATTGTGTTTAATAGTTTTACAAAGAAGTAGACATACGATAAATGAATAAACAAATAAGCAGATCCTACTATTAATGATGCAAAATTATGTTCAAATAGTTTTAGAATTGAGAAAAAAAATCTATAAAGCCATCATCTCCTAGGCTGTCATTATTGTTTCACCTTCCAAATCATTCTGCTTCTGTTCAGATAAACCCAGTAAGTCATCACAGAGAACAAGAATCGCAATGTCCTGCACTTCTTTATTTTAGCATTCAGTCCTGTTAAAAACCATGGGTTTTGTTATTTCATCTTGTTCTGTGACCACTGAGTCTCATTAATTTCCAAAATCTTCTGCTATACATACATACATACATACACACATGCATGCATAGATACATACATACAAACACACACACACATATATATATATATATATATATCTTCAATTATAAACGAAGCTTGCTCTTATGTCTTAGATTGAAGAAATAGGGTGGGATAAGCATTCATATCTGCAGTGGTAGATAATTCTGCCTAACTAAGAGTAAGTGCTTGAGTGGGTGAATGGAGAATAATAAATGCTTCTCAGAATGAGCCTTCAGCAAGCTTATAGTCTCCAAGGGGGAGAGAATCTCCAATGAGAAGGAAACTCAGTAATACATAACTCCTGGTCAGTTACCCGTATTTCGAAAACTGATTGTTTCTCCTCAGTGACCGCGGAAAGTGGTAACTTGACTCCTCTGCCTTTCCTGTTTTAAGCAGAATACTATCCCCCAAAAAGGTAGGTGTGCAATACCGTAGTATGATTGTTTAATTTTCAAAACACCAACCAAGGTGCCACATACGAAGCAAAACAAAATCATGAAAGATCAAAACAAGCTACATTTTCTTGTGAAAAGTAGAAAGTATAAAAAGATAACCTCTTAAGACACAAGTGCTGAGGGCCAGTCCTTGGAATGAATCCACAAGGGACTGAATTACAATAAACTAATAAATTCCAAGGATAAGTAACCAAGCACCATTCCAGCAACTTACAGAGCAGCTTGGTGTTGTAATGACGCAAGAAATATTCAATTATAAACAAAGCTTGCTCTAATGTCTTAGATTGAAGAAATAAGGGAAGATAAGCATTCATATCTTCAGTGGTAGATAATTCTGCCTAACTATATGTTTGAGTGGGTGAATGGGGAATAACAAATGCTTCTCAAAATGAGCCTTCAGCATAGGAAACTATAAACTTGCTGAAGGCATTAGTTTAGTGTGTGTGTGTGTGTGTGTGTGTGTGTGTGTGTGTGTGTGTGTGTGTGTGTGTGTGTACAGGCTAAAACAAAGAAACGTTCATTCCAACAACTTCTGAAAATGTGTGCAGCACGCTGCTTCAAACCCATACAATGCTCGAACACATCATAAATCGTTCACACGATGACATCTGCATTCACTGACACAATGTGTCCAATCAGTTATAGTAGCAGTCTGTTTTGAAGCAGTAGTACATGTAAACAAGAACAATCATGCTGGGGAGGTAGGTAAGTGTGTATGTTACAGATGACATAGTAGTAACATGCACGTGGAGTGGCATGAGTAATATCATTTATATCACATCTCTGTACAAGTAGTGCGGGTGAGCAAAATAGGTAAACAACTTTCTTCTGTATGATTCTGAGCTCTGATGGCAATACAGCTCTGGTGGAAGTGAGTTCCCAGGGAATAGGACCAGAATGACACAGATTTGTTCAAATAGGTCAAATCAAGGTTTCGGAACCTGGACGTTGTAGAACTTTTAGAATTCATACTAAAATTGGATTTGATAGTTTGCTGGGCTAATCAATTTTTCACAATCAGAGGCAAACGCAGGTACACACACACACACACACACACACACACACACACACACACACACACACACACACACACACACACACACAGAGACACAGACACACACACACTCGTACACAAGCATAGGCCTACTGTTGACAGGGTGGAGGTAAGGGCAGAATGGTGTTGAACAGCACTGTCAAAGATGTTACCGTTGGAAGGACGTTCTTCTAATCCGTCGGTTGTGGTGGCGACATTCTTCTTGTAGAGTTTCTTTGAAGAAGCACATCGCGCTGGTTGAGTCCTGGTTTTGGTCATGACTATACATTACCAGAACACAACTGTCAGCGACGTGGGTTAGTTCATTTCTCTTCCGCCCCGACCTCCCTGACGTTGATTTCAGAGCAGCGATCTTGTTGGCACTAGGGTCCAATGCTTTCTTCATGCCTTGGTACATGGCGCAGATCTTTCCACAATCGGCGGAGGTCTGGATGCCCTGGCACAGGTTAAGCCACTGCTCCTAGGCACACTTACGCATGGTCTGCTTGGTGTTGATACGAGCTTTATGGAGTGCAGCTAGTGTTTTCTTCAAGGACTCTCTCTTGTAATAAAGGAGTACGGCTTGCTCAGCAGTAATGAGAGGCACTTATCTAAACAATTCCTGCTTCAAACCAGTCTTCATTCTTTCTTTGACAGGCACTTATTTCAACATTCCTGCTTCAAACCAGCCTTCGTTCTCTCTATTCTCTTACCAAAGGTGTCTGAGGCAGATGGGTGGGTCGCATCACGGATATGGTTCCACAGCAATGAAGCGCTGTCTGTCGAGCAGTCCTCTAGGGCCTTGTCAATGGCTCTGGTGAAGCATTCACGCAGTTCAGGCACTGACGTCACGGCTGTGTTGATTCGAGGACATCCCTTCTGCTTGGAGCAGTGAAATTTCATGGGCCAAAGGCGCTCCTTGCTATCAACCAGGTAGTGGTCAGTGTCGCAGTTAGCACTGTGGTAGCTGTGGGTGATGAGGACATGGGTGAGAAAGGATCTTTGGGTGATCACGAAGTCCAGCTGATGCCAGAGACGGGATCTGGAATGCCTCCAGGACACTCTGTGGTGCCGCGTGATGGAGAAGAAGTTTTGTGATACAGAGGTCGTTGTAGGAGCAAAGCTCAAGTAGCCGTTGTCCATTCTCGTTGAGTCTGTCAATGCTGAATTTGGCTGATGCAGTGCTGTCATGAGCTGCGGTCTGCACCAGTTCAGGCGTTAAAGTCCCTGAGGAAGAACAACAAGTGCTCCTTTGCACATACCTCTCTCTGATCTTGGCTTCCAGCTCTTCATACAACTCATCTTTAGCCTCGGCTGTAGAGCAGAATGTGAGGGCGTAGAACCTAAGGATATTTGTTGGTCCCCAAAAGGTCATGAGCCAGAGAGAGAGGATTCACGCTGCACCTTTTGAAGATGGTTCAACTGAGGGTAGGAGAGAGTTTCACACCGCAAAACAGACGCCATACATATCCACTATGATTCATGTAATATCATTTCAAAGCGTCTAACAATTTTACTTCCTCGAAAAGTTCTTGAGTCTGATATAAACACAATGAAACTTAACAGCATGTAATTTCCAGAAATATTTTAGTTACTTTCTTTATGTGGCAGCCACTTCTTTTTTCCCGGACTTGTTGGTTACTTTTGGCCTCTGGAACTTTTCCAGCATGATATTCAAAGGAAGCGCCAGTTCATGGCTCAGTCCCCTTCCTGTCAGTGAAGGATTGTGGTCTTGAACTGAAGAGTAGTGCTCTGATCTAAGCACCCTGGGAAACATTTGTTTGATGATAATTTCATTGAATCGAGAGGTATATTTCAACCTTTACACAGGAAGATAATTTCGATTGAACTCTGTTGATTATGAATACACAATGATTAAACAACTAGTCATTGGGTGCCGGATGTTTAATTGGATTGTTATTTGTACTGTCTTAAAGTATGTTGTAGAACAATTAGACAAAAAACCTAAAAACAAAACAAAACAAAAAGGAAAGAAATGCACATAACGTGTGTGTGTGTGTGTGTGTGTGTGTGTGTGTGTGTGTGTGTGTGTGTGTGTTGTGTGTGTGTGTGTGTGTGTGTGTGTGTTTGTGTGTGTTGTGTGTGTGTGTGTGTGTGTGTGTGTGTGTGTGTGTGTGTGTGTGTGAGAGAGAGAGAGAGAGAGAGAGAGAGAGAGAGAGAGAGAGAGAGAGAGCATTGAACAATATGAACAATGAACAATATTTTAATATCTACAGGCCACTGGCCTTTAGAAAGGCCAGTGCCATACATGAACACGTATAGACCGAAAGTACTGGTACACTAAAGCATAACTGGTACCACTGATATTAATAAACGGGCTTGATATCCTTCGGTATTTTAACATTGTGCGATGCAAAGCATATAAGCATACTCCCAGATTAGATCTATCTTGAATACGCGTGTTAAAAGAAACGTCACAATCAAACTTGCGTCATAAAAAAGGTCACAATCAAACATTCGTCATAATGTATTTCGTCTCTGAGATAAGAAATCGGCTATTCTGGTAAAAATAAAACATCGGGAATCATCCGTGACCCATTATGAACATACTTACAAATTTTCAGAAAGGTCGGCCCAGAAATTTTGTCTGGAGCGATTGGAACACATTTTGACCATGGGCAGATAGACAGAAAACACACAGGCACACGGACAGCATGACTTCGTTCCCATTGTGAAGTACTCCCTGTTCTATAAGAACTGGGAGTACAACACAGAGAGTTTTCTGATTGTTTCTACTGATCCGGTTATTTTCATTTCAACATTGGCATACTGACTACTTGCTCACACTTACATACTTGCTTCTAATATCTGGATATAAGGGGTAAAACATAAATAAAATGACGTTTGTATTCGACAACATTGCATACAGGGCACAATTTCTTCACATTTTCACTGAATATTTGCTTAAATAATGACCCATTAATTGGAAGAACACCAAGTCGCAATTTTACCAGACAGTCTTGAAAAAACATCCTTAGTCTACAAAATTAGAGTAATGTTAAGGTTCAAATGATGCTTTAAACAGACGATATACTGAGTAAGTGTCCTTATTCGTCACTGACTGAGCTGTACCAGTCCTGCAGTAGTGATCAATCATTCTCTGTTTAAACAAAGAAGTAAAAGACATTTCACATCCTACTCCTTGGTTTAACCAAGCATAACCAAACCCCAGGCTAAACAAAGCGTTTTTAACCATTGTTGCACAGCATACTTTACCCTTGGTATACATATTAACGAGCATTGAATACACCTGGCGTGGGATTCGCGAAATATCCATTTTAAGAATGTTCAACCAGTATCTAACGCATCTGGCAGCCTATTGATGTAAAAGGTGCATCGCCCTGTTTCCCAGTATACAAACTTGTTAGGCGGTTTTAAAGGGGACTTTCAGAAAGCGTTTACATGCAAGCGAATGTACCTTCTCAATGCAGCTTCATCTATATAGGACCCAAATTTCAGATGCATACAATAATGCAGACTGAAGTTGAGAAAAAAAGAAATTAAAGAAGCATTTCCTTGAAATGTCGTCTACTTTACTAATGCATTTAATGTACTGCACACATGCTCTCCCTGCCCTTCGCTGCCAGAGTCTCAACGCCTCTATTCAAACTCATCTTAGTCGTAAAAACAAAGCGTAGAGAGTTATACTCGTCCACTACTTCCAATACTTTGTCATCTGAAGTCCATCTTTCATTTTTACCTAAAAAGCCATCGTTAGGAAAAACCATCACTTTAGTTTTTGTTTTCATCAATGTTCAAAAAGAGTTTGTTACAAGCATTATGAAGAATGTTAATATGGTTTTGTAGGCCTCTGTCAGGAGAGAAAAACAATGTCGTCAGCAAAAAGAAGGAGAAACAATTCAATCAAACTGGGCAGTAACTGAATGCCATGAATACAATTTCATCAACAGAAAGCTGCAATTTCATTTATGAAAATGGAAATGAGAACTTGATTAAGTACATCACCCTGTCGTCAATCTAGATACAGGACAATCAAAAAGATCGGTTGATCTATTTTGCCCCCCCCCCCCCTTTTTTTTTTAATGATTTTCCAACATTAATAACAAAAGGTATATTCCACATAACATACAATGAACATCATACAAACTGGCACGCTAAATCAAGGGAGGGAGTAGGGGTAAAAAGGGAAAAAACGCATAAACACATGAAAAAAAAAAAAATCAAATAGTCCATTCAAAAATCAACGAAGAATAAAAGAAAAGAAAAAGGTCACAAACATACAACCTTAGCTCTTTCTCGTTTATTAGGCACACGAGGAATGAATACATCCAGTATACCTGTCTAAATAGGTAAATAGGTTAGTCAGAATGTTTTCACATGTATACACATATTTTCATAAATTTCATTGGCTACTTATTACCCCGACTACTTTTTGCTTGTTCTTTTTCTTTTTCCCTCTTCGTCTAACTCACTCCATTAGACATAACAGTTAGTTTTTCATAAAGGTACCATTTTCTGTCAAATTCCATGTATTTCATTTCTGAATAATGCATATATTTTTTTTCAACCCTATACATATTATTAAGTTCTGTCAAGAAATGATTGACAGTAGGTTTTATTTTGTTTTATTCTGCATCTATATATATATATATATATATATATATATATATATATATAATGTTTAGCCCATAAGATAATGTGTTCAAAAACCTCATCAGTTTTTGTATGCTCATCATTTCCGAATAGAACCAGCTCCACATTCAACTCCATTCTGCTGCAATATTCACATCTTTCTTTTAATGTTTTTTTTTTTCAGTTCCCCCAGAAATGTTTCGCAAACTGGCACTGCTACAAGTAATGCTGAACTGAATCGGTTTCAGATTCACAAAACGTACACACATCAGTGGTAAGAATTCCCATCTTCTTTAAGATACAATTTGTAACCAAAATATGTGACAAATTCTTATTTGGAACCATTTCAATTTAATTGGCATAGGCATAAATCTAAAACATAACATTATGAATAATATCTTATTTAAACCATCTAATTAAAAGCAAACGCGG